>CM057004.1:25735231-25932731 GCA_029891345.1 Dryococelus australis
ACTTAACCACGTAAATTAGATTTATCGCTTCATTGTGGACAGCGGTTACGGTAAGAAATATAGTAAGAACGAGCAGTTTCAAGAAACGGTAAACACAAGACAATTAATATTACCTTTCACTCAAGACGACACACTACAATGGTACCTACAACCAACTATGCTTAAAGAAAGAAGAAAAAATAATTTAGGCCTACAGATAAAATACTCCTACAATAACCAATAAGATAATATCTTTGCATATAATTACAAATGTTACCAATTAACATTGCCACCACTCTTGCAGCAAGTAAAAGGAAACACTTGTTTATTGATGACTGTTGCATCCGCGGTGAATTAGAAGTTATTTCTATTCATAAATTCTGTCGTGCCTGAGATTTCTGCCGCATTGACACAAAATAATTGTCTGCTATTGGGTGAAACGTTACTAGAATTAATATTGGTACAGAATTTGTGTGAATTTTTTGGGCTTGCTTATGTTACATGTAGGATCATTGTATATAGTATTTTACGCCAATTTTATAATCATCCTTTGGACTTGTAATACGATACATTGAAAGAATGAAACAAAATACAAAATGCCAGAAACCGAACCACTCAAGTTTACTCAAACAAGTGACAAATTTAACATACATATGCAGGCCTAAGTAGAATACAAGTACAAAATCTTTAAAAATTTCTAGACATACACACACCATAAATAGTACATATCCATACTATACTATAAAATTAATTTCTAGGAGCAATTTTGTTTACTTTAAATGCTGAAAGAGGCAATATATCCAAAGTATCTATGGTGGGAATTGTGTGTATATTTACAGCATTACCCTTCCTCCTACTAAGTACATGTAGGTCCTAATGAACTTGACCCATTTCTTACAATATAAATTAATCTTAGATACATTGACAAAGATGATATATTTGTATAGCCTGTTAATGGTAAAGTGAGCACATCAGACATATTTTAACCAATAAAAACATTTCATTAGGGCCTTGACCTTTTGTTTAGGCCTAGAGTATGGGGAAATGTATAAAATGTTTTTATTACTCACATGGTAGTGTTTATCTTTACATTACTGTACTGCATTATATGTTTTCATAAATGACTGAAGGTATGTACAGTTGACAATACTACAGGTGGAGTTGATTGTTACAATGCAAGCCCAAATAGAGCAGGTGAGAAGCCAAACATTCCAAATTTTTTTTTTGTATAAGTAAGCAAAATTTAAGAAGTGTATTAATAAAAATAGTGATTTTTATTTAAGTACAGTAAGCAATTTTATTTTAGCAAATTCACATCCCTCCACTTGTTAATGTAAATACTGCCCCATGTAATTATCTAATTTAGAGTGTATATCTTTTCCCATATTCTATAAACAAAAGGCCAAGGCCATAATGAAATTTATTTATTGGTTAAAATGTCTAATGAGACTGCATCATACGTGCTCACATTACCATGAACAAGCTATACAATTATGTCATCTTTGTAAATTTATCAACTAACTTATACTAAAATTAATGGGTCACGTTCATTACACCTACATGTTACCAACAAAAAAAAAAAAAAATAGACTAATGCGTTATTAAGCACTTCATGTACTTTAGTAGGTGGAAGGGTGATGCTGTAAACATACACACAATTCCCACCATAGATACTTTGGATATATTCACGATGCTATCCATGTATCATATTACAAGCCCCAGTTGACTAAAAGGATGATTATAAAATTACGACAAATACTATCCTACGCGTACATAATGAAGCCCAAAAAGTACAAACAAATTCTGTACTGTACCAATAATAATTCTTACCTGGCAAATCCAGGTTAGGTACGGAATTAGGATTAAGCCATTTCATACCAGGGCTGAAACACTCTTTCCTGAAATGCCAACCAACAAATCTTCAATTTCTTGTAGATATCGTCATTATTCAATTCCTTAAATTTTGGCAATGCTAATAACCGCTTCCATAATTCGAACCGATGGCATAATAAAGATCAGGGAACCTGCGTTAATTTCCATATTCGTCCTTGCAACCTTGAACAAAGCATTTCGTCATCCTGCAAATCACATAACGTACTTTATTTATTATTTATACTTATACGTGTTGTCAGTAGGCACTAAACACAATCGAGGAATCCCG
The DNA here is from genome assembly GCA_029891345.1 of Dryococelus australis. Classification (NCBI taxonomy): domain Eukaryota; kingdom Metazoa; phylum Arthropoda; class Insecta; order Phasmatodea; family Phasmatidae; genus Dryococelus; species Dryococelus australis. The sequence goes on from CM057004.1 coordinate 25,737,372, forward strand.
CCATTAATATGAAACACAATTTAAAAAAACTAAGAGGGCGGAAGTGGTCAAAAGTAAATAACACTAGCACCAAAAATAAAACTGCGGTTGGTCATGAACTAAGCTGACGGTCAACAGAATCCGCGTATTCGTAAATTCACTGGTGGATCCATCAGTGGTTGATAAACCGGCGTACACCGATAGAGGTATTTTACGAACATCAGGTTGACCAAATAGTTAATTTTTTACCATGAAAGTTTGAATTCTAAATGGCTACCGGTGCCAAAGAATATAAACATGGTCTAGGGTTTTCAGCGTATTAAAGTCTACTTTGACAGACAAATTAATACCATAGCATACAAATCCCACCACTTCCATTGCTTTCTAAACTGTAAAACACCTGCTCTGTGTTTATGTTATTGCTTTTCAGAAGCAGCGTTTGAAAATTCACAGATTGAAGTTTCTATGCATATCCACCCGATCCATCAGATTTTCAGGCCGGTGGAACCAATTGATACACCAGTTCAATCAGACTCGCCAAATGATGAATTTTTGAACGTCCGATGTACATCGGTGGATCCACTGGTGAATTTACGAATATGCGGAATCCCTATAAGCTGTTGAAGTCATCTGCAATGAATATTCCTATGTGCCGCCATATTGGATGTTATGGAAGAAATGCAGTGAAATGGCTATTACCCAATTTGCATTGTTTAATTTGTATTTTGTACGTCCAAGTGTGAATCTGTTATTATTTGTGGTGCTTTAATGGTGCTTTGTGGTGCATATTTTAAATATTTGTCGCGTTTCCTCCTGAAAATTTTATTTACACAAAGCTACAGTCTCAAATTCGTGTACATATCTTGTGTGAAGGTTACCACGCCAAAATAATGTCAGAGAACCACATAATTGAAGGTAAAATTATTGCACTTGTTTCATAATAGGCAGTGGCTGTAGATATTAACAAATATTTTTTTTTTTTTTTAGTTTTGAATTTCAGTTATTCAATTTGTATATAACATGCAAACGTATGTGCGCCATTGCCACCAAACTCTTATTTATTAAGGTTTGTACTATGCCTAATAAAATTAACAGGAAGAACTTACTGTATCCGTAGAAAGAAATGCATAAAGTAACAGTCTTTATGTTTAATTAAAACAACTTTCATTTCCTAAATTGTGTCATTTAACCACTTTAATTTCATGAAGATCTGACCTAATCTAACTTCATGACAGGTGAATCTAAGGGGTTGGGTGTGCTGATGTACTATCACACATTGCACAAAGTACAATAAGGACTAACAGGAGTAAGATACAGTAATTAAATTGTATCAAAATAATATTTAATTCTGTGAGTCGTCATTGTCCGTATTCCGACGTACGATAGCGCATCTACTCTGACAGCCTTTGTGATTCTCCTTCAGTGAAATATTTAGTTAGGTTAGGTCTTACTAGATATAATGCAGTTAAATGACACAATTTAATTACTCACTGATTCCTGTTATTCATTTTTCTTTTTACGAAATGTGATAAAAGCATCGGCACACATACCCCCGTGATCCATGATACATTGACTGCTAAGTCAGGGATGTCCGGGGCAACGATGAAGTCCGCTTCAGTTCCTTTGTATAACGAATGCAGTGGTGCTTCTCCCATCGACTTCGAGGATACAATCTGATCTAGCCATCCTGATTACCTTCGTTTGAGGTTGCAATTTGTGGAATTGTTGGGGTAATAGCATGTTGCGACGTATTAAGTTACCAGATGCGGCCGAGTCCAGTAGCTAAGATGGGTTTATTGTTGACCCTCACCTCTATATATGGGGCAGTAGGCATTTCTACTGTTTGTTCCAGGAGCTTTACTGTGGGTTGGTCTTGCCTGATGTAATTGCTCCCCTCTTTCCGCCAGCGTTGCAGTTTCCCTTCGTAAACTTATTAGGATGCGCACCTTTTGGTTGGGCATCTCGTGGTGCCAGTGCAACGTCCTGTGTCTCGGTAGATATAGGTGGTTAGTTTACTGGCTTACGTGGGCAGTCCCAGTTAAAGTGGCTCCCGGGGCAAAACCAGGATTTTGGCAGCTTTGGTACCTGCTGTAGAGGGAGTGGGGGTGGTTTACTCTGTTGCTCCCCAGTTTTCCATTCCTCTGGCTGTGTGATGGACTTGGGCTGATCTAGGGCCGCTTGTACTTGGAAATTCTGTTCGCCTTCTTGAGCTCTCTCAATCAGATCATCCATTGTTGATGACTTCGGTAGGAGTACGTTACGGATGCGAGGTAATTATAACCTGGTGATCTGACGAATGCAGTCGTCTTTGTTTTCATGCGGGAATATCCTCTTATACATATGCCCCTTCCTTCGTACAAAGATCTCGACCTCATCCCCTTGTTTCTGGGCTGCACTGTAAAACTCGGTGGTCAGATGCCGATGACATAGTCTCCTGCAAATCTCTGCTGTAGCCCTTGTGCTAAATTGCTGCCAGTTCTCTACAAACTCTCCGTACACTGTCCACCATTCCGCTGACGTGCCCTGAAGATTGTGTTGGGCTTTAGCCACCCAATGCTTTTCCGGAAAGCTGTAGAGACGGAATTCCCATTCACATTCATTGACGAAGGTACTGGGATCCTCATGTGGACATGCAGTGAACTCTTGGAGTTGGGGCTCTCCTGTACACGTAGCGTGACTGTGCACTGAGATAGGTCCGGGGTTATTTGGTTGATACTCTACCGCTCTCGTACATATTTCACACTGGTAAACCATGCCAGGTTGGTTTATCGGTTCGTCGGTCCAGCCGATGCATCTGTGATTATACATTTCTCTGCAGAGAATACAATGGACCGTGTAGGTTCCCTGACCTGAGCACGTGACCCAGTTGCAATAGGCTGTCTGTTTAGTCCAACAATCAGCACAACGATATTCCAGCACCTCTGTTTACTGTGGTGTGTTTTCCCAGCCAAGACCGGTATAGTGATGCCATTGTTTACAATGTGCACATTGGATAAGGTGCATATTCCTGGACAGCCTGGTTGCAAATGATGGTTAAGTCTGGTTGCGGCAGAGTCTGCCTCTTCAAGCTCGAGCTAACTCTGGCTTGGCGCTGTGTTCAACATAATGGCTGGTAATAGGTGCCACTGGGTTTTTTTTCCTCAGCGACTCCCCAAAGTCTGTTAGGCGTCGTGTCTGGCTTGTTCCTGGTTTCCTAGTCTGAACTATTACAACCGCGCCAACAAGTTGGGTGGCAGAAAAAATTTATTTTATGCTGCGCTACTCATCTTATTTGATGCGTGATATACCAGGTACTTTATACTCATATACGTCAGTTGACTAGAAGAGGCGGAGAACAGTTTTTGTCGAAGAGATGGCTAGTCTCTCTTCTTAAGCGAGTTCAGTTCTGCCAGAGTGCAGGAGTTTTGCCGTTTATAGAACTGGCAATGTGGCTACTCTGTAGGGCACGAAATATTGACTTATCAGAGGCAGTCTACATTTAGTAGGTATGGCAGATGATGCAATGCTACCTGGGCGATGTTCCAACAAAGCAGAATTGTGCTGGGGTGCAGGTATAGGTGGAGCAGATGATGTGGATCGTACTTTCTGTGGTCAGTAGACATATGAAGTAAGGAGTAGAAAGTGTGAGATGAACTATTGCAAGAACAGGTGACTGTTCTGTCTTTCTCAAGTACTTGACGATACTCTCTGGGTATGCTGCGGGTCCTGAAAACAGATGCTGTGGCATAGGAACTTCTCTTGGCTCCTGCAAGTGTCGGAGAGCATGTGCCTGTTCTTTGGTTGGAAGGTTGGCTATCTGTTTAACTAGTGAGGGTTGAAATTCATGAGATTGACCCAATGCAAAAAGTGTCTCCTTGACCTTTTTCTTCAATCCCCTCCTGTTGGCAAAAAGACATCAGGATTTTGGAAACTACACCACCTAGCTGAATTTCATCCACAGGTATTCGCTCATATGAAAGTTACGTTTATCACCGCTAGGGTGCGTGGCCTTGCAGCTGTCTGACCTCTCTGAGAGTTACAATTCCCCAGCAGATGCTGCTCCTGGGGAGAAGTAATCGCCAAATTAGTACTGCGGTTTCACAGACAGTGTACCTGTGAAAGATCTTCCGTTCCCACAATCCAGGATTGGTGGAAGGGAAGGCTAGTTCTAGTGTGTGAACTGTGCTCAAAATAAGTGTGAAGTTCATTTGCTTAAGTCCCCCATGAGTAACTGCAAGTACGTGACAAGAGTAACTACAAAGTACTACGACTACATGGAAGGTACTCAAATTAAAGGTTGTCCACATTTTATTTTCGAGAAAATAAACATGTGATGACAGCACTCTAGCTTCAGGCCAGCTATATGGGCTACAAATCTTGAAAGCTATTGTTATGTTGATGGGCAGAGGCATCGACTGAACAAGGAGTGCGTAGAGAATTCTGAATCTCTTGCTTGACGTGTACGTGTTGTAGGAAACAAAGTAAAAAATCGCTGGCACTTGATTGGGAAACGAAGTGTGAGAGTGACAAAACAGCAGTCTTGACAAAGACTCAGATAGCATCCACTGCTATCACAAATGATGACGGGGGTGTAGGATTGCGGGGTATGTAGCGGAATATCTCCTAACTAAAGTAGACCTATCCTAGCGCAAGCTTGACCGTCTGCAACAATACAATATTTGACATAGCTGAAGTTGGCCTGAGCAATGCATGCTGGGCAAAACGATGATTAAGCTGAGCTTAAAGTGAGGAAGATCAGTTCCGAGCAACTAGTGATGGAAAACTATGTCAATTTGATTGGATCCAAGTAACGCGTGCTGGAAACAAAAACTGGTATCAAGATGTGAGTTACCTCGCCTTTTATACTCCTTGTGGGCCGCTGCCCACCGCTGATCGACTGTACCACTAGGGCAAGTGATGGTCATTTAGCGGGGATGCGAATGCATGACTTGCCTCCGTGACATCACCGGCTGGCTGGAAGGGGTTGCAAAACAAAATACAAGTGATATTAACTACTAGTGCGATCTAGCAGGGAGTAAATTAACTCGCTTGCCCTCCTAGCATAATATGGTGGATCGGTGAACAATAAAAGATGCAAGGAAGACAGTACAATCTTATTTCTTTAATGTAATAATTTTAAGCTTCAAACTAAGTGCAAGGGACTTGAGGGATGGAGCTGAAGTCATTAAAAACTAATAACTCAAAAAGCATCATGCATCAAGCGTTCGCTTTTTCTGAAATTGGAATTGAGGTCACGTCAGCAATTGGCGATCAGAGGTTTACCACATTCATCAAAATTTTTTTCCCTTCGAGAATGTTCTAGAAATTTGATTGTTTTACTATAATGCAGTTCAGCTGGCATGGGGAAGTGGTTGCATTGAGGTTTCAATGGCATACGAAGGGATTATGTACCATGCCATACTTTCATTTGGTTAGGTTTTTGGCACTCTGGCATGAGGAGTGGGGGTAAAGCACATGGCAACTTTAGCAATGAGCACCTGCCTCCTACTAACAGAGAAGGACCAACCCGCGAGGACCATTATTTCTCCTTTTAACTTCAATTTTTGGTCAACTTCTATCTACTAAATTATTTCTGCCAGTGTGGGAGGTCACTAGAGTGCCCAGAGGGAAATAACGTCTCTCCTGTCTTGTTAACTTTCTCGTGATGCAAGTTTTAGTGATGTGCCCATTCATAATTAATACATAAGAATTTTTCGCAAATTCACCCAAAATTCATAGAAAACATGAAGTTCATAGCAAAATGCACAATTCATAGCAAAACGTGAATTTTTTTTTAAATTACTAAAACAGTAAGAAATTACTTTTTATAGCCATGAAAGTTGGAACTTTTTATTTATTCCGTGCCTACATCACTATTACAATAATATATTTTGTTTATATATTCCCTTATCACCGCAAATCAACTGTGCTGTAACTACAAAACATCAAAAAAATTCACACGCCAATGTAAACAAACAATGAATAAAACCAAAGATAAATGGAGATGAAGTGAGTGCATGCTGAAATCTGCCATCTGTAGTTTACTAAAATAAATGTCTGTGTTAGGGGCGAGTGTACGCTAGAGTAACCTAGTGTACGCTTTGACATGTGAAGTAAAGCAAGAGATGGCGTACGTTGTTTGCTTTTGCTTTGCACATCTGTGAACTCGCTTTGTTTCTACTGCTGTTGTCACATCTTTGGCTCACATGATAGAAAAAATATGTTAAAGTGTTTACAAACAGTGTACCAATATAGTTTTTTTTTATGTTTTTGCAAATTTTTATTTACTTGTTCTATAAATGCATATGTTGAATAGCAAAGTTATTATCTAAAGTGTTAGTATTTTTTCCTTTCATTTTTGTGGTTGAGACTGTAGATGTGTTTTTAAGATGCCAAATAATAAACAGTACCAAAAAAAAATGTTTTTATTGCACCGATAGCTGTACGGTAATGTGAAAATTTTGTAATTGCCAAGTTGCAAGGGAATGCAAAGACTCGGTTGACAAGCATCTAAAATCAGCCAAGCATGTGCAACGAGCCAAAACTTCAGACTTCAGAGGCTTCGTACTTCAGCAGCGTTGAAAGAAATTTAAACCACAGAATATCCCAGGAAATGGGTGACACAAACGTTTTTTAAAGCAAACATACTTCCGTACAAACTAGAAAATAAACACGTTAAAGCATTTATGCACGAGTTCATTGAAGGTTAGTTTTATATCCTAACATTTTCCTACTTTTCTGGTTTAGCTTAATAATAATATAAATAATTGCTTCCTAATTTTTCAAAAGGTTTTTAACATGTTTAGTACCATACTTTGACATGTATAGGCCTGCCCCTGAATTTTTGTATTACTGTAAATATTGTTAAGTCACAATTCCGTACAAGCATTATAAATTCCGTCTTAATTTCTCTCCTACAAAATATTTGTGAAAAATTTTAACTGCACAATTTTTTTTTTAATTTTTAAATAAAGGTTCCTTCCCTTTCGGTTCCCTTCCTTCCTTTAAGAATTAAAACATTAAAATGCTGACAAATTTCGAACATAATTTGGGGAAAAAATTTACAAAAAATTTTTGTGCTAATATCTCGGAAATATGCCTGCACCCCACTTTTTGTAGTTTTTTTTTGTAAAAATGTGCGGCCTATACACACAGAAATATGGTAATTCAACAGTGTTCGTAAAATAACATTAAAAATTATAAATACAGTAAAAGCCCAATATAACGTGGCTGTTGGAGGACATAACTGAAACCCTGTTATAGCTTTCCGTGCTATTCCGGGAGTGGCCGGGTATCGTAGGGGGAGGGGGGGAAGGCAGTGTTCTAATGGGGCGTTGGCACCTATAGGTCAAACATGGGGCAAGTCTTGATATTTACTATCATAACTCTGAAACGTTTAGCCCCTTTCTATCAGAACTTTTTTTTTCTGCATCACCAGACTTGACAGCACCAAAGGGAGGGAAACAGAAGAAGAGAAATGCGCTGTGATCTGTGATGAAAGGGGGGTTGGAGAAGGGAGTTCACCCCCCCCCCCCCCCCCTGGCTACACATTTACATCACCTGCTGGGCCTGGTTGGAAGGAAGTGAGAAAGAGAAAGGAAACTCACGTTCAAAGGTCGAATGCACGCTTGCACTGCAGATGGGATCTATCAGTGCCTCGCGTGATGTGAAACATGTCGCTTGCTCGTCTGATTTGCATTTTGAAAAGGAAAATTAAAACAAAAAAAAAAAAAGTGAATGATTTGTGGCATGCAACGAAAGGCCGCTTTTCTGCATTAAGCCTTGTCCACAATAGCTTGTTCGCTCTGAATTATTTTTTCGAAAATGGGAAGACATACCGTATAGCCGGTATATATACATTATAATCAAAGTGTATACATCATAATAATTATGATTAAGTAGAGCTATATCCTGTATGAGAATAATTATACTCCTGTAAATGACTTAGAAGCATGAATTGAGCCTCAAATTCCAGAACTATTTTTTTCGAAAATGGGAAGACATACCGAATGGCCGCTATATACTCATTATAATCCAAGTGTCTATATCATAATTATAATGATTACGTAGAGCAATATCCCATAGGAGATTAAATATACGCCTGTAAATACTTAGAAGTACAAAATTTGAGGTGCGCCTTAATTTTGGAACAAATTTTTTTTGTAAATGGGAAGACATACAGAATAGCCGCTATATACACATTATAATTAAAGTGTCTACAACATTATTATAATGATTATGTATTACGTTATACAACACACACACATTTCATGTTAACGTAAGTGCCAGTAAATGCGTGACAGCAGGATGCTTGCTAGCATAGTATTGTCCATTTCATATAAGTGGTCTCAAATTTGACAGTTCTAGGAAAGTAGTGCCAATGGCATCTGGGTAGCTATGTATCCTTCCGCTACAGATAAACTGTCATTGAAAGTGACTGTTTGAAAACAAACACCATGTGACTGCCAGTTTTGTAAACAAACTGCATGTACCTCCTCCCAAATGACTTTTAGAAGCTGTGAAGGGCTGTTCAAACAGTTGCAGGTTGGCAACAATGCCATTTTTTTTAGTTTATAAATATTTTATGTAAAAGCCTTAACAGTCCATGTAATAAGTCTATAAATTGATAATTTTTTTACCTTGCAAGAAATTTGTAACCAGGATGCACAAAAATAAAATTGTATTTTGACTGTCAAATTAATAAGATATTTTACTGTTTTTAGTATATGGTACTCAAAATATATTAATGATAACTAATCTTGTCACACTTACCTGAAGTAAGTTCTTGTAAACATAAAAATTTAGCATGGTTTCCATGAACACCCAATACCAAGGACTCCTCCCCCCCCCCCCCCGAATGTGCACAAATACCTAAATACCCCCCCCCCCCCAAACTCCTCAAACCACACACCTTTTTATCAAAGACAATACACATTCTTACATACATGCTATGCCTATTATTGCATTAAAAGTACATAATTCAGCTTTGTGGTATATGACAACAAACTCTGTACAGCCTGATACTTTTATGGTGGTTATAATTCTCAGGATGTTAAAGTATCTAGGTAACCAAAATAATATTTAAACAAAAGTTACTTAATTTCAGTAATTTTAATAACTCTCATTTAGTAACTCAAATGTTAAGTATTGCAGGTCTACATACAAAATACTTTAATAACTTTTCTCAAATACCTACGTGTTCTGACCATCATGCTGCGAATAAAAACTTATTTATGACTAACTCAGTGTTGATATTTACACTGAAGTTCAGTGGCACAACCTCCCTCCTCAAAATTGTGAATACAGCCCTAGGATTTTTCTCTGGTACCTAATGAAAAACTGTATTTCAGTTCAGAGATGTTACAAAGCGCTCTAGAGAAGCAGATGTGACCTACAGCAACAATATATCAAACGAACATGTTGCTTACACACTAAAAGATGCTCCACCTACCCAAGATTGAAGACATCATAAAGTTCATTTTCCTTAGCAATAAATTTTGGAAAGTCACAGTTTCTACTGATGCGTGAGACACTTCTTTATGATGTTGGAGCACCTTCGTTGGGTGCTTAAATTGAAATAATTTTGTTTAATAAGCATGTTGTAATTTACTTGATATTAAAAAGTTGTCTTTCCAATGTAAATCCTGTTTATGTGAATTATTCTTCCGTTACTCTTACAATATTCTTAACAATGTATGTTAAAAACATATGAGTGATTTTAATTTGCAAAATATAAATGCTCAAAACGTTTATGAAAAACTCCAACGTTGAAACTTACATGCCATTATGTTACTTTCAAATACAGCCTTTAAAAACCGGAAAAACCTGTTAATTTATATGTTAACAAATATCCCTGCGTAACAAGCTTAACAAATTTCATATACGTTCTAAAAGAATACAAGTGATACAACTTACAAGTTTGCATGGCCACTAAGCTTTACATTTTAAAACCCTCCAGAACCAGTGTGTTAGACTTCCAATCAATAATAACACAGAGAAATATTCATAGCAATGAAATGTGGGCCCAATTAGGGTATCATCTTTATTTTATTTCAAGGCAAAGGGGTAAAAGTGAGCGGATGGGGTTTAGTTTATCGTCTGATGTTCTTACAATGCCGGAATCACATAGCCCCAACGTGTATGACACGACGGCCAGCAGCTAATGAAATACAAGATAGATTCTCATAAGCCCAACCGATTCTGTCGTCCGACCAGCAATTTCAGATTAGAAATGATTTCTATTCTCCGTCGTGTCGTGCGCACATGCACAGAATGTACAACATTGCAAAATGAATTGTATAGCAAGCTTTCTTACAATGGTAAATATGCAGCTTAAAGAAAAATAAATTGAAACCTACTGTATCTAACTCATAAAAATAATAATTTAATTTTTCTATGCATTAGCGATACCAATTTGTCACCATTATGTATTACAAATTTCTGCCTTGATCACCGCCTGTGAGACTAACGTGGCCTATCAGCACCTTCTAAATAGCTAGGTTAAATGCAGAGAACATGGTGTCGGTCGTGCTGTAAATTCAAGTAGTCACATTGAAATGTGTCGTGGTTGCGTTTTTGGTCGTGTCATGCTGTGTTGGTCGAGGCTATGTGGATTCCCGCATGAGTGTGTGGCATTTTGAGTTGCATATAGTTTTGATGGATCAGTGGAAAATTTTGCTCATATGGAAATAACATTTAAATTGTTTAACTTCGAAAATTATAACTTTAATGAAAATACAAAACACGATACATACGTCAGTGTTCGTATTCATACAGATGCAGCAATATATACACGCACACACTTTGTCTGAAGGTTAACCTTACACCCAAATTACGAAGTAGACAAACAAATATTATTCACTCACTACAAAAGTGTAGAAAGTACCGACATTTTTCAGGCCACGTGCATTTCAACAATTATATTAAAGGTTTACAAATACATTTACAAAACACGCAAACTTACTGTTGTAACCTTTTGAACACGTATTTTTCTATGGCAATCCTTGCATGTTGCTTCTATGGCAATCCTTAACTAAAATCATGTTTGTTCGTCACTAGCAATAAATAATTTATTTGCAAGATCATTCAGTAAAATCAACATTGCGCACGTTTCCTGATACAAACAAACAAACTTATATACGGAAATTATATTCGTGTCACTTCATCGTGGAAGGCGGTTAGGAAAATTACTGGTAGCTCAACGGTAAAATTGTGGGTTGATGTGCAGAAGAATACAAGATCGGACCGCTTTTAATTTGGCGTGGTAGCTCAGTTGGCAAGGCAGCGGCCTAGGGTTAAAAGGGTGGAGAGTTCAATCCTGGGTGCCTGCAGAGCTTTGTTAGGGGAAGCAGGTGGATGCATGCTTCATAGATCTTGAGAAGGCATTTGATAAGGTGCCCCATGGGACATTGATGAGGAAAGTGAAGGCGCTGATACCGGACAGGAGGGTAGTGGAATGGATAGGGGACTTCCTCAGGGGGAAGGCAGAGGGTGGAAGTGGGGGAGGCAATATCGGAGGAAGAGGAGGTTACATTAGGGGTACCACAGGAAGCATACTGGTCCTTTGTTATTTACCATAATGGTAAATGACACAGGTTTAGGGATTAGGGGAAAAATAAGATTGTTTTCAGATGATTGTGTTGTGTATGCTGAAATGGTTGGGGGGGGGGGGGGGGGGGAATTTGCAGGCAAACATTGACAAGATATGGTTGTGGACCAGGAAAAATAAAATTAGATAAATGTAAGAAAAACTAAGGTAGTGAGGTTTACAAGGAAGAAGGTGATAAGCAGGGACATGTACAGATGGGAGGGACAAGAGAGAGAAGAAGCAGCAGAATATAAGTATCTAGGGATTGTACTGCAGGGAGACCTCAGGTGGAAAAGACAGGTAGAGAGGGTGGTAACAAAGGGAAGGAGGGCTCTGGGTATGCTGGGAAGGGTGCTGAAGGGAGTCAACTGTGAGGTGAAGAAGGCGTATGGCACAATGGTACGGCCAATGTTAGAATATGCTGCAGTAATATGAGACCCGTATGTGAGGTGGAGGTGCAAGAACTGGAAAAGGTGCAGAGAAAGGCAGCAAGATGGTGAAGGGTAGGTGTGGAAGGCAAGGCAGGATGATGAGGAAGAAGGGAACTATAGGCCATCAGTGATATGAAAGGAATGAGGTGGAGCTCATTGAAGGACAGGAGGAAAGTTGAAGGGCTAGTCAGGATGTACAGGATGGTGAATGAAGAGGGAGGAAGGGGAGGGCTACACTGCAAGCTAAGTAAGGGGTGTTTAAAGGAAGAGGAAACAACAGTGAGAAGCTTCAGAGTATGTGGAGGAGAACGGAGCGGGGTAGGCAGTCCATGCTTGTGAGGTCTGTGAGGGAGTGGAATGTGTTGAGGGAGGAATTTGTGTCTGTGAGAGGGGTTGGTAAGTTCAGGAAGAGAGTGGTAAAGGAGTTGGTTGGGTGAAGAAGAGGTGAGAGAACTCGCCACCGGGCGGTAGCCTAATTGTGAATGTACGCATGTATGTAAGAATTATGTATGTATTGTTCCAAATGATCGAACGAGCAGTTTTAACGACGTGTCGATTAATATTATATTTCACGCAACAAAACGCTCTACAATGGTACATACAACCAACTATGTTTGGAAAAAGCAAATAAAAATAATTAACTACAGATTAAATATTCCTACAAACCAATAAGATATTTGTATAATCTACACGAGAAAAAGAATGCACACACAACTGCCTTCACCAGGCTGGAAATACAAACATGGCTAGCCATTGGCTAGAAACGTTACTGCTCAGTATGTGTTAAAATACTGTCATAAATGCTGAAAATGTTTTTAAAGTTCCGTTACTAATAGCCATGAAAATTTAATATTGTTTTAGAAACATAATTTAAACCATAAATGTTGTAAGTACAATTAAGATCTTAAATTACAATTTTTATTCCTGAGTACTATTTTCTTCCAAAGACATAATCAAAATAGCCAATCTAACACGAATCCCGCAGCAGTTCATCAGCTGACACAATACTGTAGGAGCGAGAGCATTTACTGTTTACATTTGTGTGTAGGTTGGTCACATTGTCTGTCAAATTTGAGACCACTTATATGAAATGAACAATACTGATCCAATGCCCAGATAAGATGGAAAGGTTGCCACAGCATTTTTATTTTTGTCTGTTTACAACCAAACAGCAGAACAGGTATAATAGGGTAACATAAAAACAGGACCACTAGGAATTCTTATCGCAAAGCTTCGCACCATGCCAACAAAATTGAATATGGAAAAACATACAATATTGGTTGTAAAGAATCAGTAAAATAGAGCTCAGTGCTGAAAGGAGGGAGAAAGCACGGCCACTTCTTCCGCCTCATCCATCAATGCCCCCGACTCATGACCATCCGCCGACAGACCACAGGCTTACCTGACCAAACACGTTCCACTTATTTATTTATCCAGTCTGGGGGACATAAATTGCCCCGCAGCATAACCGAATCTGTGGTATACTGGACCGCGGTATTCCGCGCTTCCATGGTATTTTTAAATTTTGATATTAAAGTATTTCACTTGCATACCAAATTAGCCTCCTAAGGAATACAGTTACAGTTTTAAATTAAGTTATTGCATAAAAGGTTTTTTTTTTTTTTGAGATTTAAAAACACAATTTTTTTATTACTTAATGAATAATGCTGCTGAAAATAATGTGCCATACTAAAAAAAGAAAACCTACCCGATGACAAAGTACATATTTCACTAAATTGCATTCATATGTGCAGAATAAAATTTTTTTGACATAAATTACATTCATGGCAGCTCCGAATGCTCACTGTTTATGCTAGCCCTGGTACACTGAAAAGTTAAAAAAAATAGTCGAGGAAATGTGCCAACATATTAAAAGAACACAAGAAATGTTCCATGTGTAATATGAAGCAGCTTTGTAGCGTAATTTGCTAAATCTGATGAAATGTGTACAGAGGTATTGACTGATATTGTCAGATGGCCACGTAAATATAACGCACATCCATTGAAGCTGCAGAATCGCTAAACAATATTGCAAATATAACTAAATACACTTAACCTAAGTTTCTTTAAGGTTTTATATCATTATAACCCGCTTTAATTACACGTACACACACTGGCCAGGTTGGCCTATCACTTTAAATATTACAAGACTTCTCACAAAGAGAAACAATGTTGAAATACAAAAAGCAATTATAAAGTGTTATCACTTTATTGACAGCAAATAAGTGGGCATAAATATTTTATTTATTATGCAAATAAACATTTTATACGTGAGGTTACAAACTGCCACACAAATCACAATGTTCAAGGCACGTGGGGGCTGCAGTGGCTAAGCGGTTAGCCTGCTCGCCTCTAACCAAGGCGAACTGGGTTCAATTCCTGGCCAAGTCACTCCCAAATTTTCGCAAGTGGGAATCATGCCGGATGATGCTGCTGGTCAGTGGGTTTTCTCTGGGATCTCCCATTTCCCCCACCCTTTAATTCCAGTGCTACTCCTTTCTCACCTCATTTCACCCTCATCGGCCCGCAAGACCTCGTTTAAGAGCTGTCTAAATCTCTCAACTCAACTCAAATAACATAAGAACCAACCAAAGAACGGAACAGACAGAAACTTAAATCCATGGAATTCAGAGCATTTGAACACTGGAATAGAAATAAGTGAGAAAAAGAATAACCAAAAAAACAGACCCAATAACTTGAAACATTGTATCAGCCAAGTAATGTTATGAATATGTTAGAAATGTAAATGTGTTTTCATTGCACCATTTTTATTATGTACACAACATAAAAAAAATTATGAATTTAAGGAGCCATTAATGTTTAATATGGTGTCTAGTAAGCCATTAAAATCTGGAACTACGTCTTCTAATTTGCTGCCAATTTTACTACGAGGTGACGCACGACTGCCAAGGGTAGGTAACACTTAAACCCAAGTTACATGATTCCAGTATCACAAGACTGATAGATGAAGTCATATTCAGTGTTCGGCCAGCGCACGACCGATTTAAAGAACAGGACGTATGGCCTGTCTAACGGGAACAAAGTCAGGTGCCACTGTCACGACCTGGCGGATGAGTTGGCACACAGTTAAGGGTTTATCTGGTTGGCTGGTGGCCCATGGTAGCTGCTACCCCAGTTGCGATGATGGCAAATTGCTGTCGCTGGTCTCAATACGACGTGGGGCTCTGCAGACTCAAACAGTTGCCCGAGACAGGCTGGCAGTTGACGATCTGGTAGAATCCGAACCATGGGTTGGCAATACCCAGAGGGGCCTCCCCTCTGCAGATGGCTTCAACCAATGGATGTAGTGACCCTGCTGTCTTGTGTGGTGGAATTAGTGGTTGAGGTGGGACTGGGAAATTAGGCCTCTATCCAGTAGGTGGGCGGTGTGAACTCTGGCCATGGGGAAGTGCTGCTAAGTACAGGTGGTGGAGTTGGGTTGCAACTCAAGTTATTTCTAGAGGCATAAGCTGCAGTTCTAAACTTCCATTGAGCACCACCCTTCCGGGTGTACGGCATGGGAGAAGGTACAAAGATCAGCCTCATGAGAATGAAGTAGGTGACTTAGGTCCTTAAGGTGTACTGCCAAGGCCACAGCCGCACAGGCAAGAGTTATACCCAGTGAGTAGTATATGGGTAGGTCTGAGACAAGTCAAAAAATCTTTGAAATTCCATGAAAAATCACTGTTTTTTCAGTGTTCTCCCCCCCCCCCCCCCCTGTTTAATTTCTTTTATTCCTAACTAGTGCTGAGCCGATACTGATACCAGATGTCAAATAACGGCAGATATTAGTAATATCAGCCCGCCAGAACCAATTATATTTGATATGGAGACCTGTATATTGAGACCCAATATTGTATATTGAGACCCAATATTATCCGTTAACCAGAGATGATAGGGTGGCAATGTTGGAGTAAGAGGGGCTCAACTGCTGCAGTTTTTAGTCAGCAGTTGCAGTTCTTATTCCAAGTATTAAACTGACATATTGTCACTCCCGGATGGCAAAGGGCAGAAGGGACATGTCTCCCTGCTGTGAGATAATCATCTACAGGAAGAGGAAAGAACGGGGAGGGGGGTGAGAAATTCCATTCTCACTCCACTGTGGCCGCCTGCTGTGACAGACACTTTAGGAGGTAATCATCTATGCTTGTATTGGGTCCCCCGAATTACCAGCTTTGAAGGTGCCCTCTTCAGTTACACTGTGTCATATCAGTATATAAAATCTTTTAAAAGCAATGATTCTGACATTCATAACCCGGGAACTGGCAGAGATTCAATTTTACTCTCAATAAAATAAGGGAGTGCTGAATTTAAAAACTATACATATTAATAATTTTTAATTTTCTGAATATGAACAAAGTTGAATTATGCTGAGAAATGTGATACACGAACTTGTAGATTTAATATTTTTTATTTTATTTGTTTAGAACATGCTTAAATTACCATGACCTAAATTTCAAAATAAACTACTAAAGTATATTTTTAATGCTGCTTTTAATCTCTGATTTTGAAGAATTAATGTGAAATTAATTTTCCTTATGTTTTGTATGTTTAATTAAAGCATCTCTATCAACTGAACCATCTGTTTTCTTAGTTTGATAAACAAATAAACAAATGTTATCAGATGAATGATGAAAAAACGTAATTTTGTAACCACCTTTCAGGGTGGCCACTCTCCAAGAATTCTCAAATTCCAGGTTTTTTCAAGGATTTGATAGGCTCTTCAAGCATGTTTACGACAATGCCACAAATGAAGGGAAAAAATGGTATTTGACATTAACACTAATAATTTACTCCTAAATCAAGACTCATGCTACTATTTGGAACCATATACTACATGACTTAATAAACTGAATGGAATTCAAATACTTAAAGAATTTACACCAAAACCACACAACAGTTTTTATGGGGGAAACAATATTAAATAATTAATTAACCAGAGGTAGAAATTATAATTCTCACAACAGTTAAATAAGAATAATAAAATATTTCCCAGTTAAAACTTACATTAAAAGTTAAAATTTTCACCATTCTTGTTTGTGTGGCATGCCTGTCTCCAAATTCTTCAGGTCAGTCTTGACTACAGTACACAATAAATCTTCACATAGAAACACTTAAATTTTAAACATGATAATCAGAAAAGGAAGTTTATAAGCCAACATTTAAGGACAAATTTATATAAAAAAAAAAAAAAATGAAATCATTTGTGTCTAAACAATCTATGGGTATATGAACTTCATTACAAATAACAATATTTCTATTAATTTCAATGAGCTAAAAATAATTGTTACGAAACAAGTAACAAAACTAATCACAAACATAATTTTGAGTAATTTTAATCTCAAAACACAATATGCTATATAGGCTATTCACGGTAAATTGAGCACTTTTTAAGGCCCTTCCAAAAGGCATTATCCCCTAATAAATGTATTTTATTGTAGCATCAAACATTTACTTTTGAGCATGATGGAATGTATACACTGTGTTTATTAGTCATATTGCAATGTTTAAATTAAAAAGTGTCAGAACAGTAGAAATTAATTGAAAGGAAAAATTTAGCAGGGCCTTAAAAAGTGCTCACTTTACCGTGAACAGCTTATAACAACATACATGTTAAAACATAATCTACATATTTATTTTGGTAGTCACTTCCTTTGCTGCATCGCTCAATAACTTAGCTTTCTTAAATTCTAAGAACTTTCTTTCTTCACTAATGCATTTTCTCTCCCTTGCTTTAAAGGACAGCTGTTGTTCCTCAGTTATAATTCTTTCAGAGTACCTACTCCACATAACGAGAATGTGCATTTCTAACAGAATATAGTAAATTCTTGGAAATTTCGACAGAACTAGCTCCTCCAGCTACTGAAACTGCATCATAGACTTGTCTGAGAGCAATTAAACTGATTTCTGATTGATTCTCTAGAATGCATTCTGAATTAACAGAAAATCCCCTCTCCAAGAATGCATTGCCATGCTACAAACCAAAATATTTTTTTAAAAATTCATTAATTTGGCATATTTTTCTTGGAAAGATTCCAACAGTGAAACCCAGAAATCATCTAGATGTGTGTCAGTCCTCTTGAAAGACTTTATCAACGACAGTTTGTCTGAACATGAGCACACATTTTTTTATATTCTTGTTTTACTTTATCAGCTGTTGTGCCAGACATCCAGTTATTTTCAATCAATATTTCCAGACAAGAGGTTAGCCTCAGCTGAACTACTGTCGAGTTGACAGCTACAAAATTTGGATCTAAACATGAGACAGCTTTAGTAAGCCTGTATTTTAGAGGTGACTTCTCCATCATTTTTCTTACCAATCCAAGGTAACCTGCTTGGCATTCCTTACGAAACTGATTAATTTCTAATTAAGTTGCATTTACTTTCTTAAGTGCACTCCTAGTAGAGAAACCTAAATCTATTTTCTTCACAGGAATCAGGTTGCTGTTGTATGATACGTCTATTTTTTTTCAATGATGACACTCCTTTGAAAACTTCAGGTTTCCACAACTCTTTCCATTACAGTCTTCGCAACTGATGAAAGCTCATCGTACAAAAATGGTACCATAGGCTTATACATTTGAAATTCACGAAGGAAGGGCTCAACAAGGTTTGCAACAACTGTGAAAAATGAGAGCTCTGCACCCAGGAACTTATCCGTCCAGCCTTCGAAACAACAACAAAGCTGCTGCATGCTGTAAAACAGAATGTTTATCCTTCTCTGTTTCTCTTATAAACTTCTGAATGTGAGAAAGTATTTCTTGAGTTCGTATTGCAACAGCAGTGTTCTCCACCCATCTTACTGCACAAAACTTCAGTGGAAAAGATTTGCAGCCGAGTACATTCTATGAACTTTGCTCTTCGAGTAGGAGAGTCTTTGAAAAGGTAATAAAGTGCACGAAAAAACTCTACAACGGTCCAGGAAGAATTTTTTATTGCTGCTTAAATGCACTATCCAAAGTATGGAGGCCACACCTGCCAGTGTTAAGAAGAAAAGGTGACTCTGATATCTTCTTTCAATATTGTACACAGATCATTCCAAAGCTTCAAATTAACGTTTGGCCAATCCATTGACAACTGAACTATCTTCTTGACATTTTCTGATTTTATTTCGGTCTGGAGTCCGTTCAGCAAGTCTTGTGCAGAAGTTCTTCCCAGGAACACAGGAGAACCTTGTAGTGACTTTGGACGTCTCATTACACCAATATCCTAACAAATATCCATCTGCTGCTTCTGGGAAATTTTTATTAAGACTTTCATCAAAGCCAACTACAATGCAGTCTGCTACGTCCACATAAGAAAAAATATCTTGGTTACAATATGTTGCCAAGCCCTGCACTATATTATATGCAACTTTCGTTTCTTGCATTTGCATTTTAAATGCAATTTCATTGCCGGGAAACATAGATGCAAAACATGAGACACTACTGGCAGCACTTCGAAATGAAAAATGCTTCATGACACTGTGCAAACACCATACAATTTCTGCCTTGGTTACAGCTTCAGAAATGACAGTGTTTTTCATCACAGGTGTGTGTGAAGAAGACCCAGAAATTGTGCTGATTTCTAAGGTGATAGAAAAGAGAAAAAGAAAAATTAAAATATGAAGGTAAAAAAACTACATGCATTAAGATACTGTCCTGATTGGCACTTTGCAATTTGTAAACACTGAATAATTTGTAATATAACAAACACTTAACTCACTAAGGAAGTTTAGGTTGCATTCGAATTGGCAATTTTTGTTTACTAAATAGTCACGCGACCCTATTGGTATACTTAAATAATGAATACTTTGCTTTTAGTAGGTCTATGTAATAAAACTTCTTAAAATTTTAATTTACAACATAAAATAATGTCACAATTAACTAAATCTCTAAAATACATATAGGAAAGCATAACTAATTTATTCCGAAGTAAAGAATTTGTTTGGTAGCCATAACTTAAATATTTAAATTCTAATCGCTAGTGCAGCATAGACAATTTTTTACAGCTATCAAATAATAATTACCTTATAAAGCACTTTAAGAAGCTATCATTTTAAAATAAAAGAACATTCTGATATTTCTGGAGTATGTAAAAATAAATAGGCCTAGGATATGTTTACTTATAAAGCATTTAATTTTGTCAAATATAATTTTATAGTTTTTCAGTTAACATTTTAATGAGACTATACATTGTGTTGTCACGAATGTGACTGACAATTGTTGACGCATTACTGGTTGAACTACTAAACTGCAAATTGCAATAATGAATCAATTAATTAGAACACAGCATTAGCAATAGTTAAATGTTACCCAAATTTCATATCTTTATTCAAATCTAATGCCACTGTAACATTTACTTAAGACAAAGCACACTGTTTTCATTCTGAGATTGCAATTTTTGCCACTGAATGAATTTATCCTGTGCCAATCAGTACAGTTACAAAAATTAAACTGGGTTTTACCGTTTGCCCGGTGTCGCGGCTTTCTTTTGTATAAACATTTGTATCTGCAATGATTTCTTTAAACAGGCTTCAGCTGCCATGTGCCGCATCGATTTTTCATGGCTTTTCAATGCCTGCTTGCCCATACTTCCAAGTTAACTGAAGTCTTGCATCACTTGCCAACTGCCGAGTGTCTACACTTAGATCTTCTTTGGCTCACACGAATTCCAGTTCTATTTGTGGTTGTATGAAGTCGTACTCACTAAGAAAACATTTCACTTTTCTCAAGGTACAACACTCTCACTAACACCAACACACTTGAACCCACTCATTCATTCCTGCCATTTTGCCTAGTACTACGTGTTCTGACATGTGCAAGGTTATAACGGTTACACAATGCACGCGAGAATTAGACCTACTGCAAACGCAATACAATTATTCATATTTTACGTAAAAAAAAATTCTAGGCATTGCTGTTTGGTCACTGGTTTACGGACTGCTTTGCTAATGTGATACAATTTCAGCTCACAAAACTGCAAGTGCCAACACAATAATGGAAATAGGAACAGATTTCTCGTACAAATAAAGAACACGCTAACAAACACCTAAAAACTCATATTCTGAAAAAATGCTAGACACAGTGCGTCAGAATATTCTAGTACAAGTATACAAGAAGACCCGCCATATATCGTACACTGTAGTACACTTACTTAAATAATGTGTCAAGTACGAGAAATTAGGTAATTCTCGTACTTTTGGCAACATTTGACAGAACTACACACACAAATTGGCATGATACTGCCTCCTGAAAGCTTTCAAAATAATATGATTTTTCTCGGAATTCCCGAAGGGATATAAATTCCCTGCTAATTCCCGGTTTCCCGATATTCCCTAAACTACTCATTGAAAAATACAAAAATTATGAAAAGAATCATGAAGAAATTTATGAAAGAAATAAGAAGAAACATCCACCTTTAATTGATGAATTACGAAATATTGGTAAAAAGGTAGAACACGTAAGTGAAGAAAATAAAAATTTAACGACGATGCTAATTCCAATAGCAGCAAAGAATTTAGATTATCCACCAACACCAGAAGAAATATCATTTGAAATAGAATTACTCTCAGAACATAAATCTCGTAATTTGGAAGAGCAAATGGGAATCATACCCTTAGAAGACTCTATTAAAATTCTCCGAAAAGAAATTTCTGGAAGACTCAACGTTATTAAAACACAGAATGGTGTAAAAGGAGATGGACATAATTTTTACATTGGGGATACAAAAGTAATGATACATGATGATAAACTATTTGTTAAGGATAAAGAATATAAATCAACAAAAGGGATTGTTTATTTTTTTTTTTTTTTAACAAATTAGAAATCAGATATTGAAGATGAATTCACCGACAATGACTACGAAAATTACACAGAAATTATTTTATCACCCAATGCAGCATTCCAAGAATATCATCCTAATAAGCAAGTAAAAGCGAATAAAAGTTGGAAGTACACGAATATAATTAAACCAATTTATGATCAACATATAAAAGAATCACATTCAAGATCAGAGCCAAACACACCTGAAAGAATGATTTCCTCAAGAACTCCTAGATCTGGAAAAGGTATAAAAAAAAAAAAAAAAAAAAAACAACAGATTACCAAAAGAATACCTTTGGATGGGCGATGTACAGAAATTGATTGATAGGTTGTTAGTTATTCACAGCGAAGAAAATGTAGGAAATAAGAGTTACTACAATGAAAAAGTAAGTACCGTATTTCAGCGTGTATAGAAGGCACATTTTCACAAAAAAAATTCTTACACTGCGGGCATGCTTATGTACGAGATATTGGTATAAAATTTTTTTGAAATTTTTTCTCCCAAAGCATGTTCGAAAATTTGTCAACATACAATACATTCTAATGTTTTAACTCTTACAGGAAGAAAGGGAAGGATTAATGCGAGGGTAAGGGGGGGAGTAGTGCAGTTATTTGTTCACTCGCAGTCATAAACATAACCTTCATCCTGCACGTGTAAAATGTAAACATGTTGGAGCTCAGCCATAGATGTTGTACATGAGAAAATAATTTATTTGCTGCACAAGAGAAAGATATCTTATATAGTTTGCATGCCCGCAGTGGCTCTAAAAGTGCACATTGATAAGATGCAATTCCATGTAACATGTTGCAGTGGTTTTGCTCTCTCAAGTCATGTTACCATCTGTGGAATTGTTATTGCACGATGTATATTTGTAAAAATTGCAACATAACACAAATTTTGTACCACAAATATTTTGTAGGGGAGAAATTAAGTCTGAATTTATTACGTTTGTACGAAATCGTGATTTAACAATATTTACAGGAATACAAAAATTCAGTGCGGCCTATACTTGAAATATTAATTATCCCAAATTTCTTATCAAAAACTTTAGGTGCGGCTTATACACGCATGTGGCCTATACACACCAAAATACAGTATAATGAATATGTTGAACAATAAATTTTCTGAATTTGTTATTATAGAAGTAAGATGGCGGGAGATTGAGAGCAGATTGTTAGAACTCTCTAAGAAAAGTTTGATTGTTATAGATTGATGGAAGTAAAGGTGAAACTACAAATGAGCAGAGATCAATTTCACGCGGGCAGCAGAGACGTACTTGGAGAATGCCAACAAAATAAACAAAGCAAGTGATATAGATCAGCGACATGAGTGAAGTTAAATCATACGTTAGTGCAGGCAGTTTCGCACAGTTTAAACTAAAGGAAGACGATTGGGAAATTTGGTGTGAGCGGGTAGAGCAGTATTTCATTGCTAATGAATTAACAGACACAAAAAAGTACCTATCCTATTAACATTGCTGGACAACAATGCGTATATGTTGATAAGAGACTTATGCATTCCCAAGAAACCACCGGAGATAACCTTCAAAGATATAGTAAAGTGCATGCAGAATCATTTGAAACCAAAAACATCAGACGTCACAGAACGATACAAATTCAAAAAAATTCAAACAGCAAGGAGAATCAATTGCCGAGTATATTGCAAGCTTGAAACGATTGTCCTTAAATTGCAAGTTTGCAAATTTTGAAGAAAACATTCGGAACCAACTGGTATGTGGCGTCAGTGACATTGGTATCAAGAAACGGCTGCTACGAGAACCTAACCTACCATATGAAAAAGCACTAGAGTGGGTAACATTAAAACTGAAGAAATGGAAATGAACTATACACAAGTAAAAAACCAAGGCAGGCAAGAAACAGAACATAACTTTAATCATGCCAGTTTCGGCCTGCATCAAAACCCAGGAAAGCCATGTTTCGTGTGCGGCAGAGTAAATCATCTAGCCAACCAGTGCAAGTATAAAACCTACAACTGCAGAGTATGCAGGAGGAAAGGACATTTGCAGGCAGTGTGCAAGAAGACTTCAACAGTGACTTCAGGTACTAAAATAAACATACAGGGAAAAGCAACTGCACAAGATAGAAGCAAGTGTACTGGCACGAGTATCAAAGGTCTCGTACAAGGGCAGTTACTAGAACATCAGGTAAGAGGTAATTTAAAATTGACAATCAACTGTTAATGTTTGAGGTGGATAACGGCTCAAGTATTTTGCTATAAGCGAGAAGTTGTATACACAAAGGTTTAATCATACGCACTTAGCCAAGCCAGAGCATGACTTAAAAAGTTTCTCCGGTGACACTATTTAATGTGTAGGTACAATTGTGGCCAATGTAAAGATGAATGGACAGGAAAAGACATTGACATTGCATGTTATACGAAATATGGGGGGGGGTTTAACCATAAGTATGCACAACCTTGTTTCGGAGAGCTATTTAGTCCGGAAACTAACCTCTAAGTACCCTGACGTTTTTACTGACAATGCTAGACCTGTTTTCATTCAGCCTTATTCGATATCCTACGCCCTCAAGGATAAAGTTGAAAAGGAAATCGCTAGGTTACAAGAAATGGGTGTTTTACGGCAGGTCGATCACTCCGACTGGGGGACGCCAATTGTACTGATTGTAAAGGGAGATGAGACAGGTAAAATTGCAGGAAACTATAAAATAACTGTAAACAAAAACTTGATAATTGACCGGTACCCAGTACCTAAGTCGATGATGTACTATGTAATCTAAATGGGGCCAACAAATTTGTAAAACACGATCTATCCAAGACATATAACCAGGTCGAGTTGAGTGAAGAAAGTAAACTGTTGTTAAACATATCCGCACACAAGGACATCTATGAGTACCAAAGACTCCTCTATGGAGTAGCTTCAGGACCAAGTTGGTTCCAACGAGAAATGGAAAAAGTATTGCAAGGTTTACCATGTACAATTGTTTTCATAGATGACATATTGATTAGTGATAAAACTACAGAAGAAGTTCTAGAGAGAACAGACAAGGTTTTAGAATGCTTATGGGAGTGGGCTAACCCTGCAATTACACAAGTGTAAATTTCTCAATCCACAAGATAACGTCTTAGGTTATATTGTAGATGAAAATAGGTTCTACATGGATCCCCACAAGGTAGAAGCTATTGTAAGAGCGCCAAGTCCACAAAATGTAGATCAGCTGCAGGCCTTTTTAGGATCAGTTAATTACTACTCTAAGTTTGTCCCAAACATGTCATTCCTTTTGAGACCCATGTATGACTAATGCGGAAGGATGTTAAATGGTTCTGGTCAGAGAAATGTGAGGAAGCCTTCAAGGAAATAAAAAAATGTATTAACAACCAAAGTTGTTTTGGTTCAGTATGACCCAGAATAACCGGTGGTTGTGACATGCGATGCTAGCAGTTACAGGGTGGGGGCTGAATTGAGCCAAGTAGGTAAGGATGGTAGGGAAAGGTCACTGTAATTTGCTTCTAGATCCTTTACAAAGGCAGAAAAAAATTATGCCCAAATTGAAAAGGAAGCATTATCAATTATCAATTGTATTCGGGATAAAGAAATTTGATCAATACTTATACGGTAGGCAGTTTACATTGGTGACTGATAATAAGCCCTTGATGTCTATATTTGGTCCTAAAAAGGGTATACCAACAATGGCAGCTAGCTGATTGCAAAGGTGGGTTATTTTTCTATCTAGATTTACCTATTCCATAAGATTAGTATCTTCTAAAGGAAATAGAGCAGATTTCTTATTTTGATTACCTTTAAACCATGTAGTTCCTAGTTCCATTGACAATGATAACACTTCATTAACAGTGAGGTTCCTATCATCACAGTATAAGAAGTAGCTAATGTATTGAGGCAGGATGGAATACTCAAAAAAGTGATACAATATGTTAAATATGGCTGGCCTGATAAACAGCTACCAGAGGTCATTGTACCCTACTCGAGTAAACAAAATTAATTGACAGTAGTGGGACATTGCCTGATGTGGGGCCATAGATTAGTGATCAACAACAAATTACGTATCATGTTATAGTCCGACTTCACTCTACTCATATGGGTATGGTAAAATCCAAGAGCCTGGTATGATCCTATTTCTGGTGGCCATCCTTAGATAAGGAAATTGAAAGTCATGTTTGGTCGTGTGAACCCTGTCGACAATTACAACAGAACCCCCCAAAGGCAGAATTAAGTTTGTGGACATGGCCGTTAGGGTCAAATAAACGGCTCCATGCAGATTTTTGTGGACCTATCCAAGGCAAAATGTTCTTAATAATATTGGCTGCATATTCTAAATGGGTGGATGTATTTCCAATGGATAACATCACGTCTTCTAAGACTATTATTGCTATTAGGCAGTACTTTTGCAATTGGGGTTTGCCACTTTCTCTTGTAACTGACAATGGGTCAAGCTTTATGTCGGAGGAGTTTCAAAAATTCCTGCGGAATAATGGTATGCAGCACATCACCACTGCTGTTCATACACCCCACTCCAGTGGAGCGGCAGAAAATAGTGTGAAAACCTTCAAAGCCAGTTTTAAAAAACTACTGTGGCAGGGTGAAAATTCAACTAAGGCAGTGCAGGCATTCTTATTTATGTATAGAGCCACACCGCATATGACAACAGAATACTCCCCAACCGAAATGCAAATGGGCCGTCAATTGAGGATACGGTTTGATCTTTTAATACCTAGTAGAGATACTGTTGTCGAAAAGAAACGAGAAAGCCGGTCTATGCATCATCTGGATTGTCGAACAAGCACGTTCACAAAACATTATACAGCGGGAACTGTCAGGTGGATCCCAGCAGTTATTATCAAACAATTGGGCAATGTGATGTTCTTGGGTCAAACAGTTTACAAAAAAATACGGAAGCGTCACTTGAATCAAATTATGAGGGCACAAGAGGAACACCGCACACTTGTATTAGATACTCAACTCCAAAAAAGCAATCCTCAAAATTTTCCAGACTATTCCAGAGTTGGCAGGGGAGAGCTTTATGAGGATGATTGGATAGGGTGCTGGGAAGATAATGGGCATAAAGAGTTTAGATAATGGGGATAGACAGAGTTTAGAGAGAGGTGAAGAACAGTTCGTAGGTTTCAAACCCTCTGAACAGCAACTAGTAAATGCAGAAGTGTTCCTAGGGTGTGAGGCTTCTGATAAACAAACCATACAAAAACCCTTTCCAGAAAGAGTAATTAGGAAGTCTCAGTGAAGTAAAAAAAATACGAGAAATATTAGATTTGTAATTAGTACTGTAGGAGTACTTTGAGAGTAGGGTAAAGTTATTGTAAACAATTTTCCAGACTGTAAGTGGTGTTGATGATTAGAAAAGTAGATGTAAAGTGGTGGTGTTGATTATCATAATGAATCGTAAATTCAGGTGGAGGCATGTGGTATATACATAATGTAAGGTTGGCAGTAAAAGAGAAGATAGAAGTAAGATGGCGGGAGATTGAAAGCAGATTGTGAGAATGCTTTAGGAAAAGTAAGATTGTTACAGATTTGTGTAAGACTTATGGAAGTAAAGGTGTAACTACAAACGAGCAGACTCCGATTTTATTGATTTATTACAAAACACCACGGTAGAGGAATAATAAATTGGGCACTAAATAACTTAAATCTGCCTGAAATGCATTTGCCAGGCTATAATTATTGTGGACCATTTACAAAATTAAACAAAATAATGGAAAGAGGAAACAATGGAATAAATTAATTAGATGTAGCATGTAAACATCATGATATTCCTTACAGAGATCATAAAGATTTAGAATCTAGGTACGAAGCCGACAAAATTTTACAAAAAAGAAGCAAAAGAAATGATGTTAGATAAAGATACTCCAAGTGGTGAAAAAATTGCTTCTGCAGTTGTTGCTTCAACTATGTTTACAAAAAGAAAATTAGTTTGGGGTATTAAAATTTATTAATTAATAATATATTTTTCTCCTTTATAAATGAAGCTAACAAACATAACTTTCGATATACCCATTGATCACTTAAGAGATTTGGGTATAGATAAATTTTTAACAAAAGATCAGCTTGAGAGAAAAAAAAAACTGAAAGGTAAAGGTTTCAAATTAACTTTGCCACTACTAATACGTAATCAAAAAGAAACTCAAAGAAAATCTGGAAGTGGTTTACATCATGGAGAATTTCTACCAGCTTAAATTCCAATTTTAGCTCCACTTGAGGAGCTAGTGCAATTTACAATTCTGTTGCACAAACGTGAAAAAATAAAAAGGGAATTAGAGGAACAACAGGGGACATAATTTAGCAATGGAAAATAAATCAGGAATGGTTTAGTTGAAAAGAGAGGAAGACCAAAAAAAATTTGAGTTAGTCACCGTTATCTAATTTTGATATTGACTCTACCAGCCAACAGTATGGTCAAAGTCAGCTCGGATGTGCTTCTGACCTGCACGACAAAACTTTGATTGACTGCGATGATCCCTTCCAGGCAAAGGCCGTCGAGCATCAAATTAATGGAACTTTCTTACAACCTCTGGGGACCTGCTCCACACTGCTGAATGTTGTCCACCAGTACATAAATGGAACATTTAACTACCGCAAGATGGTATGTATCGTGTGTACTGGACAGGAAGTCCGGTCTGTAGTTAGTGCAAACATTGTGAGGAAATACAGAACCATAGCTTACTAAGTAAATGTGAGTTATTATGTACTACAATAATATTACTAGTGTTGAAAGGTGAGCCCACTCTCACCAACAGTCGGGGCCGCAGTGGCTGAGCGGTTAGCTTGCTCACCTCCCAGTAAGGCAAACCATGTTCACTTCCCTGCCAGGTTACTCCCGGATTTTCCCATTGTGGGAATCGTGCTGGACAATGCCACTGGTCAGTGGGTTTTCTCAGGGATCTCCAGTTTTCCCTGCCCTTTTATTCCAGTGCTGCTCTATTCTTGCCTCAATATCCTTCATCAGCTCTTAAGACCTCACTGTTAAGAGCCACTGAAATCTCTTCACTCACTCACCAACGTAGTGTCTGAGAGTTCACCAAGGTGTTTAGTGTACATGTGCAGAATCATCTGGATAACCCAGATAACCCCCACAATGACACTGTACAGTACATGCGTACCTGAATCAACCTCTCCTGACTGCCAGCACTCCAAGATGCCTTCAGTAGTTATGTCCTCCTTCACGACAATGCTTCCTGTCTCAGTCTTGACTGGAACAATCGAGGATCCAGCGCAGGAAGACACACTTTCTTCCTCAAGAGCATCTTCCCACTGCGACAGTCGTGCATTACCACCAACATTAACATTAAGGTGTGTGTGTGTGTGTGTGTGCACACTAAAACCACACACACACACTAGTAGTAATACAACATGCACAGACATTTACCTAAACCCTTGTGTTGTAAACACTTCACATTCTCCAATGAGTCTAAAAACCATACTTGGTAACGAAAAGCTAATATTATAGCACTTTAGCAGTAGCTAAATACTTCTTTACAGGTGCAAACATACACATACTTGTGGAGTGTTTACTGAAGTGAGCTAATTTTCTCACATTATTTTAAAAAGCTCAAAACCGAACACTTTGCAAAGAAGAAATCCTGTGTGTCTCATTTGAAACTATTTTAAATTAAAATGCTTGTTGGCTATAGCAGGCAAGCACTGTCTATACCAAAGCGGTTCGAAGAAGTAATAAATGAAATAATATGCAATTTTATTACAAGTTTTATACCAGTGATAGTTACAGCTGCTGGTAAATTAGGTAGTTGTATTAAAAGTACTTGTTAAAAAAGAAAGAATGGCTGGTAAAATATTTTGTCAGCAAGCAGTCTGATGAGCCGCATGAGACCCACTAGCTGCTAATTGTATAGCCCTGGTCTACACTAATATGTGATTACAACAATGGACGCCAGATATGGTTATGCCTCTGAGTGAGAAGCAACATGCGTACTCGCATGTCATAACACATACATGTAAATAACTCTCACATGAGCACATTGAGAGAAGTCAGACCTCAAGTGGCCTCAAGGTTTTAAACAGTGAATATAGCGTTTTAATAAAGCAATATGTTCAGAAAAGATACAACATTATTGATGTAGTTTAAAACAGTTTTACAAAAGAACAAATATCGTAAACAGAGGACTACTTAAAGTGATTTTTATTGTCTTTGAACATTTTCAATGACCATGTTTAAGTTTCAATAAACTAATTCATGAACTGGCATTAAAATATATATACAATTATTTCTGACATAAAAAAATATTGACAGTGAAATATTCCATAGTTTTTTAAAAATCATAATAGACAAAACTTCCTACACTGTGACCCATACAATGACCACAGAGGTTAATTAACAAGCTACCCAACAGTGATCTTCCTGGTGTCAAATAGCAACTAACAACAGGGGATGCATGTAATTCAGTGTTGAGCTAACACTGTATCTGGTATGCAACAAATGCCTTATTTGAACCAGTGTCTGAAGCTGCTAGTATATAGGGCTTGGCAGAATGATAACTCCACTAAAGATTATCCAACTTTGGGAACTGTTTATGAGCATTAAAATTTAGTACAATCTTTGTTTTGAACAAGTTGTGTCGCAGACGTCAGAATTGGTGACTGGAATCACAGCTCAGTTTCACTAACTTAGTAGAAACATGAAACTTAAATAAAGCCGAAAAATTAAAATAAAAGAATTCAAGTCTCAGATTATTTCCTCAATATTTTTATTTCAAGTTAAAAATAAACAGTTCACAGCCTTCAATTTGTTAATGCAAAGTTACGAACAGTCAGATTAACACGACAGTCGAGCAAAGAACAGCGCAGCAGTAGTTAATTTATTATACACGTCACTCACAACTCGCATTGTGAGACAACTATGAAGACTCCTGGCACCCAAATGACCTCACACACTGGCAGAAATAATTTAGTAGAAAAAGGCTGTTAGCCGAAAATTGAAACAAAAAAAAAAAAAAAAAGCATAGGTCACTGGTAATTGCCGGTGTGGACAAAATTTGCCACTCTCAGCGTGTCTTCCCTGAGAGCTGATTGTTAACTATTAGGAGGCGGCAGGCACACTCAGTGTAAATTGCCACGCGCTCTACCCCCACTCCTCGGACCAAGATGACAAAAACCTAACCAAGTAAGGTCACTATGTGGTATGGTATCCCTTTGGATAACAAGCGAACCCCTATCGCAACCACCTTCCCACGCCAGCCAAACTGTGTAGTAGTAAACAAATTGAGTTCCTAGAAGATTCTCAAAGGAAAAAAGTCTACGAAAGTGGTAAAAGATTTTATCTCCCAAAACTTCAAACACTGATAAGTAGAGACCTGAAAAATTTGTGGATTCATTTTGGGACAAGCTCAAATTCAAAACACGTGTGTTTATATAACTTACACCATTGGTCCTCATGGTGTTTAACACCTTCCGTAGAACGATGGCCCAATCATTGCCTTCCACTGTGACAGTAAACAACCAATGCACAGTTGATATCTGCATATTTGTATGACTGTAGAGTCTATCTTGCAGGTCATTGAACTCGCAAATTGTTCAGGTCTCTACTGATAAGCTATTATATTTCCTCGAAAAACAAAAGAAAATTAACCAATGTCCCAATTAAATTAATATTAACTGCATCATTACAAGGTATAAACTATTTATACAAGTGATGGTATGATGGTGTCTCGCAGCATTACATTATACTAGTACATGACCACAGATGAGAGGGTCAATAATTTTTTACATTTAAGCATGTTCACCTTATCTTCTAAGAAAATATATTTTAAAAAATTTAACATACATACTACATAGCAACATGTACTTACTGCAAATTCTTCCTTGATCTCCTCTTTAATAAAGGGGAAAACAATATCACAAGGCTCAGGCTTTACTGGAGCCTTATGTATATACAGATTTTCGTTCATCACCTGGAAAGAACAACAGACAATCCAGGTGTAGGCAGGTCTTAGCACAGCTGCGTACTTGAACACACCCTAACACAGATGAGTGGTAACAGACCAGCCACAGTTTCAACATAAACAAGCCTCTATTACTCAACATGACACTTGCGTGGTGGCTATCACCACTCTTTATCGCACTAAGTGGTGATGATACAGAGCAGAGTAACACCAAGTGTGCAGTGTCTGTTCTTGCTGTGTTCGACACAACAAGATGGACTACAAGGCAGCTAAAACACAGACCACTGTAGCTTCAGCAAAGTGATTCAGGTGGGGCAATTAATTCAGTGTTACAAAGCATAATACTGCAGTTATTATGAATCTCAAGTTAACTCTTGATTGGTTATTCATGCAAACGAAGCACTTTCGAAATCTCTGCCTTGGCTTTATTTTTCCGCTAATTTGTTTCCTTCCAACACACGCAAAATTAACACTATCACAGACAAACAATCAATAAACTGGCCTGGGAAAGAAAGAAAGAAAAAAAAAATTGAAACTATATGTTGTGAAATTGTTTCTTAAATACCCATTTCTAGAATATTTAGTTATTAATATTATTTACTTAAAATAGCATCTAATTTCTCATTCTTATGAGAAGGATTTGTCAAGAAGCATTTACAATAATAAGCATACAATGCAGGACAGTTAATATAACAATACAGATAGAAATACATATAAGTACAGTAGAAGTAGTCATTTAGAATGCTATTGCATATTGACACTAATATTGATTACAAGTAAGCTTTGACATATCAGTTTACAAAAGTAGAGAATACACAATTAACACTTAAAAAGGTACAGCATACTATCTGTAATATTAGTTTACATGGAGTAGAGTATTGAAATTATGCAATATTTAAGTTATTGACCCTTTCCAGAGAGGAATTCCTCTATACTATAAAAATGCTTTTTGTGCACAAAATTTCTTGGGGTTACTTTTAAATAAGTTAATGTGATTTACTATATCAATGTTTTTGTAACTTCCGAGGTAATTATTCAGTAGCATGACTGTAGTGTGGTTTGGGCTCTTACTAGAGAAAGTGGTTTTATGTGAACAAAATTTATTTTTGAGCTTTCTCTTGTGTTGTAATTATGGATGTCATAATTTTTTGGAAATTTAATATTTTTTTACTGCGAAGATAATGTCTGATTTATGTACAGGGATGACAAGTGTTAGTTTCTTTAGTCTCTGGATGTGAGGTTTGCATGAGTTGGGAATTCTTATGCCAGCTATTATTGTAATGATATTTTTCTATATTTTAAAAGCTTTCTTCCAGTCTAACGAAGTTCCCCACAATATAATAAAATATTTTAAGATGAAGTGTACATTTGCATAATAAAGAGCTACAACAGTTTTTATGGAAAAAAATTTTATGATAAGACATAGGAGTGCAATATTCACTGTCAAATATTATTGGAGTTATAATAAATTGGTCATTAAAATTTTTTGATCTTGTAAAGAAAAAATATTAAGGAAGATTTGGAAATGTTAAGAGAGTTTGTTTGTAAGGAACCATTTTGTGCAGTGTGTTATTTGAGTGTTGTTCAGTAGAATGGTTGAGCTTTTTTTTTTATTAGTATAACAGTTGTATCATCCA
The DNA here is from genome assembly GCA_029891345.1 of Dryococelus australis. Classification (NCBI taxonomy): domain Eukaryota; kingdom Metazoa; phylum Arthropoda; class Insecta; order Phasmatodea; family Phasmatidae; genus Dryococelus; species Dryococelus australis. The sequence continues at coordinate 25,770,695 of CM057004.1, forward strand.
CAAACATTGCTTGACTTGCGCTGGCAGGCATCGCGCTCTACTTGATTTCGCTTCGCATTTCACTGGTCCGACCTCGGTATTCCCGTTCTTTTTCCTCGCCTCTTATCTTTGGTTACTACCCTACCTCAAGTGCGTGCGCACTGGCCAGCTTTCCCCTCCCTTGATTTTGTAAGTTCGTCGGAGCAAGTGTGAGCTTGGCCTATTCCTTTCGAGGCTTCAACAAGAGCACTTGACTCTTAGGTGGGTGTGGTGTGTGACCATGCTTTGCATGATGTGGGTCGATGTTTGTCACGAGACAGGTTGGTTTGGCAGCTGATATTTTTCAAGTTCATTATTATTGTGAAGAAAGTTGTCATGGTTGATGACGGGCTAAAGTAACTTTAAATTTTTATTAATTGTTCAATTTTGTTTAGATCGCCCATTTGAAATTCTGGTCTGGATTAGCTTCTTTTAATTATTTTTTAACCTTTTGCATTTTACTTCTCTTCACTTTTGTTTCGGTTTGCATTGCCGACATGTTGAATATAAACAGTTTGATAAATCCTCCCAACTTAAGGTTCGGTTTGAGGTTTGTAAAGCTTTGTGATTGAGGGCGTTTTTTACTGCTGTCTAATGTGTCGTCAGGATGCCAAACTACGCCTCGAAAATCGATTGTGGTTTACTCAAAACTTAAATCATAATTGTGGGCCATTTTTAAGGTAAAAATTTTGCAAGCCAATTTAAGATAGGGGTAGAGCCAACGCTTGGTTCCTTTTCCTTGTTTTGTAATCTGGTATTTTGGATTCCCTCTATGTTGGGAGTGTGCTTCAAATGGCAATTTTGTATTTTAATGTCCTAGTCTTTTATTAAGAATTGTTCGGATGCCTTTGATCGGCTTTGAGTAGGTGCGCATCTCCGAATCCCTTTTAGTATTCTTTTAAATTGTCTTTCCTTCTCTGCCTTTGATTGGCCCAAACGGATGCGCCAAGCTGGCAAGTGTTCGTACTTGTATTTGTCCACAGTAATTTTAGTATATTGCAGTTTAAATTTTGTTCCCTGTCTTATCATGAACTTCAAAGGCACAATATTAGTTTGAGTGAAGTGGGTACTAGTGTCTGAATGCAGGCACGGAAAATATTAGTTTGAAAGATTCCTGAGTTTAAATAATTCCATAAAAGTTGTTTGCAGAATACTTCAGCTCCCTTGATAATTTAGTTAGGTCATATTTTTGTAAGAAGACCCTTAAATTTGGATCGCTGTTTCGAGCAGCATTAAAGTTTTGCATATTTTTGTACTTGCAATTAATTAACTGGAACTTTGGATATGGTAGAATTTATGACATGCTAGTATCTGCTTGAATATATTTATAAATGTTTGTGGAATTTAATTGGAATAAACTGTCAAGATTTTTAATGATTTTTGCTATTGTAAAGTTTATTTTCGTGGGCTCACCACAATTGTTATAAATGAATTGATGGTATTGGACCCAAAAAAGGGGTTGTTAGGTATATATAGTAAAAGTTGGCTCAAGGATACCCCACATCATAACTGTATCACAAGATTTTAAGCAGGACAGAAAGTAATTTATAAATATCAAGAACAGTGTAGATCCTAGGATTAATCTTTGTGGAAAATCCATTGTGGTATACTTAATAGGCTAAACTAATATGGCACTTTGTAATTTGTCGGCTTCGAAGCTGACAAAATGCAAAACGTGAACTTCAAAAAATGTGTCATAGATTATGTACACAAAACGGGACACGTGACCATTCTGTTAACAAAAAGTGCCAATTGGAAAACGCCAATCTTTATCAAGTACAAAACAAGATAGTACAATAATTATGCATTTACGTCAGCAATTTGAATTTTCCGTCGCCTAGGTACAGCTAGTGTTTTCATTTCTACTGTTCTGTATTTGTACTCTAGTTAAATGTTTCCCAATTTTTGGAAAAAGTGTAAAAGAAGCAAACAAATGTTTGTTCTACGCACCTCAGTAAAACTCCATATGTATATGGAAATGCCAAACACCGGAAACAATATAGCGGCACACATTCTGTGCACAAAGTTACAAACCAAAGTAAAAACATAATAATATTTTTCTTTTCAGTTAAGAACAGGCTGAATACAGAAACCAAAACAAAATATTTCTAACTATTTTGAAAAGTAAGTAGCCCATAAGAAGTTAGCTCTATATGGAATTGGCAACAAATATGTGCTCCTTGGATCACTTCAGGACAGTGCAGAACACAGCAATACTCTGTGCTAATTTCCTTTCTTTCCATTTACATCTTTATTAATTTTAAATAATTTCTCGTCAAAAGATACAATAATCTTATAAAATTTGCAGATAACCTTACAAAATGAATCAATTGTTTTTATACAACAAAGAAGCAACCCTAATCAGAAATACAAAATTTTTGTGGTATTCAAAAATTTCCCAGGGCTCGAACAAGGAATCGTGCTCTATACACACAATAACCTACGAAAGTGGGAAACTTTCTGCATAAAATGGTATATAACAATCAACACTTTGCATTGACAAAAGCTCTATTATGGAATTAGCAACAAATATGTTCTCCTCGGATCACTTCTTACTGAACTTCTACAGCGGGTAGACTAGAGCCATGGTTCACACTACACTAATATACAAAGGTAATTAATAAATATAACTTCAGATTGGGTTGAAGGGAGGTGATGAGGTGAAAAATATTATGCACATTTTTCTTGAGTTAGACGTTCAGGACAAGGTAAAGACAGTAGTTACGCGACCAAATATCCCGCAGTACAAAAACTGCTGGTGGTATTTCATTATTGAGTAAATTAGTCTATATATAAAATTGCATATCAGCGTTACAATGTTTGAACTGATGGAAATATAGTTACATTATTGTAGCTTTATAAAGCTTACTATTATATTTATTGTGCCTAATAGCAAGAGTATATGTAAGCGGAGTGTGTGCAATATTTGTTCGCTCGCTTTCATACAGGCTCTTGTTTATACAGGGAAAATATGATTGTGTGCACCTGATGAGGTGTCTTCCAAACCAAATATAAATATTTGTTTCACAACTACTGCACAGTTTTGTTTCACACTGTCAGGATGGGAAATATAAAGATAGATTTAAAATAGTGTTATGACGTGTGCCGACTAATGACAGAGTACCGTAACTACTATCTTATATACTGGTTTCCAATTGTGTCACTGCAATTTCTTTAAGAGTTAAAAGAAATAGTTATATTTTATATCTCAAGTAAAACATGTGAAGCAACGACCAATCAGAACAAAGTAGTTGGTGTTGTTGGAAGGGAAACTGTTATTTACTGTAATGTAAGTACAAAAAATATTAAAAAAGCATAACTATGCACAGGTTTATGATTATATTTGTTCACTAAAGATATTTTCTCTGCAAACAAGCGTTTGCTTTGCAGTATGCTCAGCTCAAATATGTTTTTGCATAACTCTTAATGCATGATTTTTTAAAATGTAAACCCAGTTTTACAGTTTCATGGAAAAACATGTTTTTCCAAACAACCTGTAGAGCAACTCAAGGGCCAGGTAGACAACAGGAACCACAGATGCAGAACACGAGATGCACAAAGTTCAGTTCCCTTCCGCTAAGTGGAAGCTGCGTCGAAAGGGGTTTGGCGCCAGTTTGCGGCCGCAGTGGCTTCCTACTTGACACTGGACATAAGAAGGGATGAGAGCTGTTATCTCCTCTTCTGTTAATTCCTCAACCAGTAATGGGCATTCCAGTGTTTGAATGGTCAGATGGCAGATAATAGCACCCATCTAGGGGCCACGGTGGCAGTGTGGTTAGCCTGTTCGCCTCCCACCAAGGCAAACTGGATTCAATCGCCGGCTAGGTCACTCCCGAATTTTCGCAAGTGGGAATCGTGCCGGATGATGCCGCTGGTCTGCGGGTTTTCTCTGGGATCACCCGTTTCCCCCGCCCTTGCATTCCGGTTCACCTCATTTCACCCTCATCAGCTCTAAAGACCTCACTGTTAAGAACCACCCAAATCTCCCAAGCACCCACCTGGCTATACTGCCTTGTGCACAGACAATGGCCTTGTGCCTTTTGTACTCAATGTAATTGTTCAGAATAAGGTCTTTTCCGAAAATTGAGAAAATAATACCTGGAAAAGTTATATATGATTATTAATAATTACTTTTAATAGGAATTTTAGCAGGGCTTCACATAGTTTGCAGTATATACCCAACATGAAATGTGAAAGTGTGGAGGACTATCAAGATTGCGGTGTTTATGCAGTAAAACACGTATAGTGTGGATCCAATATATATTTTTATCAGGTCACCAAACTGTATTAAATGTGGAAATACCTTTTGAAATGAACCTTAAAATATATAAAACATAATTCACAGGGTATATTTATACCTCGGCACAGGTTATACAGGTAAACAACACAGGTATAAAAACAGTGTCAGATCATCATGTAATTCCAGTGAATTACTCAAGGCTTACCATGTCTATATTCCCGTAAGGATAGTACTATGTAATGTATTACTAGTAGAATAAATATACATATAATAGATCATACAAAACGACATTCACAGACTGTTTATAAACAAGTGTCATATAACACCATGTTGCATTAAAATACAGTGACCAATAAGGCACAAGAGACAGGAAACAAATGTGCATCGAAATTGATTGACATCAAAGTTTGACAGTTTGTAGTGTGTGAAAGTGCACCATTCCAGTAATGTCTGATGTTTCACTGTGCGGAAGTTTGTAATGCACAAGTGCTCTTTGGCGTGTATTTTATTGCAATTAATTTTGTTTGATGTGTTAAATCTAATAATTGTACAAAACTACAAGTGTTTCTCTGCTATTATATGGATGGGAAACGTTAAATTATAATATTTGTGTGACGATTTGAGTGTCTATGTAGTGTTGTCGAATGGAATTCACGCTGTGTCGTGTTTGTAGTGTTTCATGATCTATGTCGTATTAATGGTGATACATTCGGTGAGTACATAATTAAATTTAATCTAATTTCACAATTAGTGAGGAGGGCTATGAAGATCAGGGAAATTGTAGGGTAAAACGTATGAAATATGTACATAATAATAATATTTTATCACAAAAACACGTTAGATTGCAAAAAGATCTAACCGAACAATACCTAAATTCACAATATTATCAATACACACACCCAAATGTTACTGTGATAAGTATGATATTCAAGCGTAGCATTTTTTATTATGTCAGCACTAGTGACGTCAAATGACAGCACTAGTGACACCAAAATTCATGATAGGTAAAACTACTGTTCAAGCATAGCCAAACATTACACACCGAGCCAATCCTCAGTGCCAGCAGATAAGTAAATCCCTAAAACAGTGATTCAACCTTGCTGGCTTTCTTCTTTAGGTAGTCACCGCAAAGCTATCACGTATCAGCGAAGCTTGCAGTTTCTCCAGAAATGAATTCCAAGCATAGCCCATTTGCACTGAAAAAATATGTGTGTCTATTGGTAACACTGTGAATTTTGATATTGATTGGTTAGGTAGTTTTACAAATTCATGTATGCTATTTCTGATGTAATCGTAATATTGTATCACGAAAAAATGTTTAATTGCAAAAAGATCTAACCGAACAATACCAAAATTAACAATATTCACAATACAATTTCAAATACAATAGTGATGAACTACAGGGAAATTGCAGGGTAAAATTTTATCATGAAAATGTCGGCCAACATATTTTGTAACATTCGCTGTTGTGATTAAGCAGGTGACTGGAGCATAACAGTCTGTATCGGCTCGATTGACATACACAATAGATATTGAAGGGTGCCATATAAAATGAAAAGATGAAATCCCGTCTTGGACTAATTAATCAGTTTTATTTTTTATATTTGCAAATAACACTTTCACATATTTCCAACAAAAAAAAAAAAATAGATGCATTCGCAATTAGTTCAGCGGTACGACAGAACGTCACAGCAATTCAATACATGTTTCTTTGCACTCACGTTGCGAGGCGACCACACTCGCATCATGCTCACATCAATGCCATTATTCATTTGTTGCCCATCCCAAGGTTGCAGCTCGCAACTGCTGTGCGTGGCTTATCCCCACTCTTCACTCCCCCTCTAGCTTCGTTACTATTTTTTGAAAAATCCAGGGCTCAACTCTTCCCATTGGCTAGAATCTAATACGTCGCTTTGAACTCGTAGAAGTTTTAGAACAAAATTTGCTGACGATTGGAATACGGCTTGCGGGGCTGGAAAAAAAAACTCGTCTGAAAAGTGACGAAACTTCTACTGCGACTCTCAAAATACGAAAATGCCAATGCACTGCATATAATCCTGAAATACTGCCACAAACTCCCATTAATTATAAAAGATTCCCGCTCCACGTGGCACCAAGGAAAAATTTACTCTCCCTAACAAAAGAAAAAGGAATTTAACCAAATATCTTAATGCAAATTATTATTAAAACTATTAAAAATACATAACTCACAATTTTACAATATTTTACACGTTTTACTCTGCAATTTCTCCTGATGTTCATAGCCCTCCCCACTTCCATATGTAACTTGTAATGGTAATGTTGTCAATATAGGTATTTTTGAGTTAAGTCTCTTTGTAATTACACACATTTTTGTGAATAAATATTCGATTATGTAGCTACATATTTTCACTTGTTTTATCCCACATTTTCCCTTATCTTCATAGCCCTCACCACTATCGTTTTTGTGATTTATATTGATCATATGCTGATTCCTCCTAGTAAATTTAAGTTCTGTGTAATTAGTAGAGTGGAATTGTACCACTTTGAGAGATTTTTTTGGTTCGAAAATTCCCCTATTCTGAACATTTACCAGAATGAGTTCATATTCCTCACTTTTCAGTTTACGTACAGTACTACAGTCGGTTCAAGACTAGAACAGACTTTTGAACACCACCTTAGTCGTCAGCTGCATGCATCGTTACTACAAACAGTGACTGGCGCGGGTACAGTTAGTTTGACAGCACGGAGAGAGAATATAGTTTAAATATTTTAACATTTTTTTTCTACCTATTGCTTAAAAATAGGAGTAGGAAAGATTCAGAGAAAGTCTGTTCCAGTCGTGAATGGACTATATAACTGTTTCACTGTGGCTTGGACCCTACCTCAGGTGCTCTCACTGCTACAGTTCAAGATATATCAGTCCTACAAAAAATTGTACAAGGGGAAATGCTCTACGAGTTGCATGAACTATGGGTGTGCACATGCAAAAAAAAAAAAAAAACAGTTTAGTGGTAGCCACAAAATATTTTGTGAATATTGACACCACCAAAATATTTTGTGGTGAGCACAAAATATTTTTTAGTCACCACAAAAGTGTAGTAGTCAGCAAAACATATTTTGTAGTCATCAAAAAAGTTTGGTAGAGGAAACACAAATTCTTGCTCTCCCCATAAAATATTTTTGTAGTGTCAATATTCACAAAATATTTTGTAGCTATCACTAACCTATTTTTTTTTTCAGGGCGAATCAGAGCCAAGGGAAGTAGAGCAAATAACAAAATTTACTATCAGGAAAATTAAATATTTAGTCTTCATTAAAAGGAACAGCCAAAAAAGTTATAAAAACTTACTGTAACAGTGAGTGAAGTCCCATACAAATGATTGCTCAATTATTTCGCCTTGTAAACACCTTCTGTCCCGGTCAGTCTAAACAGTTTCCTACCCCTGTTGATAAAGATGGGGTAGAACATGAAATCAAAGCAAGGGGTGGAAATCAATGGTCGATAGTAAGAAAGACACATCGATGTTTTTCTATCGATGGTCCATGATTTTAATTAATAAAGAAAAGATTCGATACAATCAGACATCGATAATAATAATATATATATTATATAAATTCGATTGTTGGAATCTGACATATCGATAGTATGTGATCTCGCAGCTCTGCCTGGCGGGAGAAAGTTGGATAGAGCTTGGCTCACAACCATCCATCGCTTCCGTCAGTCGCCCGTTCGTCAGTCAGCCACCCGTCCACCAAAAAACACTAACTTTCTCGCACACAGACAAATGTTTTTAATGTTAATGAAAATAATAAATATATTCTCTTTCCCTAACGTAATTTATCAGCATTTCCTACGAAAATCTACAAGACATTTTCAGTTCAATTCAAAGGTGAAATGTAAAAAAGTAAACTTCACTGCCTTGTATATTTAAATAGAAAAATATTCATACAAATAAACAAGTCACACTTTTTCGGCAGCAATTTCAAGGAACAATATTACAAGGCGGGGCCTTATTCGTCCGTCCGTCCGTGAGATATATTTGATGGATTGGCGGATAGAAAAAAAGTTGCCCTGCGATTGGTTGAACATCACGTGACCGATGGACGGGTGACTGACAGATGAATCGGATGGTTGTGAGTCCAGCTTAAAAGCTTTTGAGTCTATACAAATACCATACTTATTTTTATTAATATTATTAATACATATTTGGTCTAGAGTAGATATCTATCCGAGTAATAATAAACTATTTTTTTATATAGTGTCGGATAATTTCTTTATGGCTGTCTGGCTGGACAGTAAACATGCCCACCGAAAGTACTTTTTCCATTCTGTTATTTATATTTAGCTGTTGCAGTGTGAATGTGAAATGCATATCAATACTGTTCATTGCTAATTTTTTATTGATATAATTTCCAGTAGTTTGTAGTTTGACCCCTAATCTATATTATTTATAGGCTCGTCACGATAAAGCAAGTACTTTTTAAGGCTCTCCCAACAGGCATTAACAGCTAATAAATATATCTTATAGCAGCCTCAGGCATTAAATTTTCGTGGTGGTAAAATGTATACACTGTGTTTATTCGTCACATTGCAATGTCTATATTAAAATGTGGGAAATGGATGAATGGAAAATTAATAAGGGCCTTAAAAAGTGTTCCTTTTACTGTGAACGGCCTATAGTAAAATAAAATCCCTGAAAAAAAATGCATTTTTTCTGATGTACGAGATACAACAATTCGAATTTTCGAAGAATCTGGAGCGCAGCACCATATCTTAGAAAATGCCCGTCATAAGGCTATAACCAAATGACAATTAAGCTTGACTCACAACCATCCGTCCCTTTCATCAGTCACCCGTCCGTCAATCAGCCATCCATTGGTTTCTCTGTCCATCAATTGAAAGCGACACACAACAGTCCGTCGTCCGTCGGTCCGTCGAGCCGGAAAAGTTTCAGTCCTACCACCCAACAACACTAACTTTCTCCTACACAGACAAATATTTTTAATGAATATAATAAATACATTATCTTTCCCTAAAATAATTTATCAGCATTTCCTCCGAAAATTTACAAGTCATATTTAGTTCAATTCAAAGGCGAAACGTAAAAATGTAAACAACTTCAATGCCTTGTGCATTTAAAAAGAAAAATATCCATACAAAAAACAAGTGACGGTTTTCCTACAACCATATTCAAGGAACTATATTACAAGGCGGTGACCCATCCATCTGTCCATCGAAAGTTAAAATTAGATATATGTTGGGTGGGTTGACAGATATAAAAAAAAGTTGCCCTGCGATTGGTTGAAGATTACGTGACCAATAGATGGACGGGTGACTGATGAATGAAATGGACGGTTTTGAGTCCAGTTTAAAATAGTCAAAGGAACACGAATATTTGAGGTTGCAAATGAAATGTGCACGAACTAATATGTTTATGTCTAAAATTTTATATACTAATTTGTAGAATGTTTAGATGTAAGTTCACATTCGATAGAGCATTGACGTTACCTTGGGCTGGACCATCAGGGAAAAGAAGGTTATGTGGACTGGAGTAAAAACTGAGGTATGAGTTTCCGGGTGGGAGCCAGCTCTCAGTGGATAGCACGAGGATGTTGATGTGGGTCATGTGGCCGTCGGCTCTTATTTGGCCTCCCTGATGCTCCACATCTCTGGATGTTACTGTAGATACCGATGATGGTTCTGCTATATCCCAATTGCCTGGACTAGCGAGGGATATCTAAGCTCCCCCCGAATGGTTATTTACACCCGGCGAGAACTGTTGAGAGTCATTCTCACACCCAAAGTTTACGTAAGTTCAAGACATCGGTTATGCGATCGAGATGCGATCATAGTAAATAAAAGAGACACGGTTAATGGCTATCATGATTTATTTACTTTAAACCCGCATATGAGGCAAGAAATACAAGACTCTTGTTTAGCACAAATTGCTCTGATGCTGTGGCAAATTGATGTGTAGCCTACATAACTATTATGTTGTGCATTACATCCCAGTCATATAAAAGGTGAACCGGACTGCTGAGTTGCATGCTCCCTGCATGAAATACAAAGTATGGATCCAGAAGTTACAGTATTCAGCTATTGCTACATTACATGATGAGACAAAGTGATGATGGTCCACACAGGATGCATACGTACGTCCACTCATCTACAAGACTAACCCCATCTGCAGCCAGCAATGCAGTGACTAGCTATTGTTGACCCATGCAGCACACCATTTAGTGGACAAGGTAAGAACTATCGCCTTGTAGAGGGTAGGCCACGCAGCTCTCTATATAAAGCCAACACCTTCCAGTGCAAAAAAGTGAATCACAACAGAGACTGTTTATTTACAAGGGGTATATTCTAATTACCAGTGCTAATTAAAGTGTTCAGTCTTTTAAAATAAACCAGACTTCAAAGAAACACACCACAAATGAATGTAGAAAATCCTATTGTAAATAAAAATGTAACAAAGGTGTAATTAGTGAACGACATTGGAAAATTGTATCTCAGTAATCCTGTAAAATTTTGGTAGATTAAGTAGTGCATCGTCATACCCACAATAAATGTAAACAGAATAAAGAAATGAGCTTCTTTAACTCTGCAAAAACAGAAATTACTAACATTGACCTGTTAAATCCAGCAGTGCCAAGTGACACGGTCGAACTGCGCAGAATGAAATTACTTTTATATTTTATTTAAATACATATATGATTCTATTGCAAGTTTTAAAACTAATTAAAAAGTTAATTAAGTTCTAGTTCCTCTTTTGGGTTAAAAAGAGACTAAGTTCACAAAAATAAATTTTAATCTAAAAATTACTGTGCTCTAATTTTTAAAAGTTTTTATATTTTTCAGTGTGACTTGCCTAAAGTATAAGAATGTATGTTCGTCAATAAGTGTTATGTTCCACATCATTCATTTTAAAAATATTAGAAGAGATTTTTGTACTGGTACGGTGTCGGTCATGAGGCATCACCGACACCATGCAACCCTTTTTACCCTTGGTTCGACGGGCGGCAGGGTAGGTCGTGTCCACATCACTTGGAGGTGAAGCAACATTGAACTTGTAATTTTCATGGCAATAGCATAATTATTCTGGAATCTTTTTCTTGCGTATTGTGCACCTCTCGATTATACCACCCACCGGAGCAGACATCGCCCCTATGGCCAAAATTTAATTTATTTTTCATGCTTCCAGGCATTTTCTCAGCTTACACTTATGTGGGGCTTTGTTCCGCATGCCTGCACAAACGTATTTATATCATGTTCCATTGCATATGAAATACTAAATAATTGCCATATTCTTAATCTGAAATGTCTTGTGTTCTTTTATTCTCACTTGCCGATAAGTTTTGAAGCTGCCAATTCTAATATTATAAAAATTATTCACCACATGCTGCTGACCACATGCTCGAAAAGTGTATGTATGTGGTAAGTAGTAAAGTGTATTACAATCTGGTAAGGCATGCTGAGGAGCCGTAATATCTCAGCTCGTGTGCAGAATTGCGTATTTTAAGCAGTCTAAAGTCTTTTCTAACACCAATTCATTTAAATGCCCGTGGCACACAGGGTATAGCCCAGGCTTTTAGAACACAGCACACTTCAAGAATATCGTGTCAACCCTAGGGTATTGCCCTATAAGGTTAGCTGGCGCCCATTGGATATTATTTAAATTGTATTTTCAGCCATGTGTCAACTCTACTAGCAGCAATTAGCCCGCCCATGATTGGGTTTCACCATTCCGATCCCTCCTAGTCATCACGTGGCTTGTCGAAGCATGTGGCTAAAATAAACTGCCAGAAAAGTTCAGCATTTTTCCAGTAAACCAGCCATTCTGAAACGTGGAAAGCCATATTTCCGATGTTGGCGTACATGGAAGCGAGGAGGCAGCCAATGCTGGAATTTCCAGAACAGTAATGGTACGTGTTTTCCCTCCGTCCACTGTTTCCACGAATTTGCTCGAGCCATTTGTGATGTGCAAGGTGGATGTTGAGCATGTGTGCTGTTAGCCCCCACCTCAGTCACGACAGCCTTTGATGTAAACATTACCCACATGCATGGGACAAAACCCAAGTGAGAGGGCCTTAGCTCCCATGAAGTTCTCTGTGTAACCACATGACTGCATCGTGCAGCCACGAGCGTGACCATGTTTATGTCTTGGAGTGTGTGAGTAGTTAAGTGCTGGACCTGCAGAAATGTCTAGAACAGTGATTCATTTGCAAAATGAAAGCCAGTGGAAATATCTGCAGGTGCCTACCAGGACATGTGTTAATGGCATCAGCGGCGATACCATACAGTCAACCAGACATTCATTCATGTGAAATGAAAGACAACCGAACGCATTGTGAGGGATCAGGGCAAAATCTGTCATGCTGTACATGTTGCTGGAGCCAACATCCAAAAAGGACACTCAATGCAGCGGAATCGATAAGTGTGCATACAGGTAAGTTTGTGTATGGTATATTTTAAGTCAATTCAAATATCTTTTTACTGCTATATGATAAGTACTAAAATTCTTGCTGCGAACACTTCACACTTCATTTATAGTCAATATATACCAGATTTTTACTTGCAAATCATTGCGAGGGGTGCAGAGGTGCAGCGGCTAGAGAACTCGCCTCACACAAAAGTGAACCAGGTTTGCTTTCCGGTGGAGACACTCCAGGATTTTTGCACATCGAAAACATGCCAGATGAGGCCACTGGCGAAGGGTTTTCTTGGGTATCTCCTATTTATCCTGCCCATCGGATTCCAGCACTGCTCATTACTCACCTCACTTCACATTCATCAGCTCTCATGGACACCGTATCCTCTTCACTGAGAAACATACAGATGTGTACTCGTCCCCACATTAACGCGTTTATCAGGCTGACCGCTCCTATACAGCGCAGCACACATTCGCACGCTAAGAGTTATCGCTGTTGTGAAGTGGAGTGTCAGTACAACACAAGGAGTGCAAGGCCGGGTGTAAGTTTGGCTAGGATAAGGTAGGGCAGGCAGTGCGCGTATTGTGTGCCTCTGCCCAGCCGAGCTGCAATGAGATCCCTATCGGAGTAATACATTAGAGTTCCACAGTATTTTTAATAAAGTTATTGAAAGGGAACCTGGACACGTAAAGGGGCACGTGTTCGCGTGTTGAATAAAGGAAGTGTATGCACCCATCAGTTCCCACAGTAATATTATTTTTGCAGTGTTTTTTTAAGTGTATTACTTGTTTCAATCCCATCAATTTATGTCCACGCCATTGCATGCCATGTTTGCTAGGCAGGCGATACTTGTTAAAGTTTTGTATTTTTATTCAATGTTTCTGTCCATGCACATTGTTTTTAAGACAAGTTATGGTGTAGCAAGTGTGCAAATAGATCCCCGTTGGCGCACGAGTCCGCCCCTGCACCAGAGAGGCAAGTCAGTAAGCAAGTAGCGGCCAGAGGGGTTGGTTTGTGGGTGATCGCATTCCCGTGTTTTCCCATGCCCAGGCGGACAGCAATATTTGTACCAATAATTTAACTACAATAAATTTTAATTTTTGGGAACCATTTTCATTTTAGCCACCAGGTACACCACCCCTTGCCACCCCTTCCCCAACCAACTTTATAGGAATAAAATTGCTTAGGGAGAATTTTATTATTTCAGAATACCTAAATTCACATACGCTTAATAGCATTATTTCGGCGTTACCTTCACTGCAGGTTGAAAGCGTGCAACATGTATAAAGTTGCCTCCTGCAGGGACATGTAATGTGCAAGGCAGATTAAAAGTTTGACATAGAATTGACATGTTCGTTTTTGATTCAGTAGCCGAGAGTCATTTAAGGGTTTAGAGCCTCATAATCTGGCCAATTTCTCACAAGTGTTTATGTGTGTGATTATTAGCATAAGCGTATAATTCATGTGTGCTGCAATGTTTATTAAAGTGGTTTATGTGTATGGGTATATGGTTAGCTCGAACAATCCACATCATAGGGAGGAATAATATTTCAAATAATAATCTGCAATATTTCATAAGGTGTATGGGCTGTTAGAAGCATATCTCGTTTAACAAAAACCTTTGATACGAGGCCAGCAACATCCAGGTGAACTTCATCAGCACTGCAGAAGTGTTGTGGCCGGGCGATCAGCCCACAGCACGCCGAGAGCATCAACGATTTTCAAGCTGTACTGCAACTTCCACTTAGACGCCGCCCCATGCAACGTCTGGCACCTATCGGTTATATTTCCTCTACATGTTTCCTAATTCTACACCTCACCACCCATATTTCACCAATTTAACCCCAGTTCACTTTGCCATGCACCATCAATACCCATCCACAATAGCAAGTTCTAGGATCTTCGGAATCGCAGAGATATACGGATGCATTCGCAAAAATTTATACACAGGTAAGAACAGTTTTATGATTGCAGACATAGGATATTCGCGTACTGAGAATGTTTACGGTTGTTTTCTAACATTAACTATGAAGAATATTTCTATGTACCTTACTTAGCACATTGGTTTCCTTGGTATGCGCCAAGTAATATTATTTCTGTTATTTGTGATGTTTTCCAGTGTTTAATTTTCCACTTACTTATAAAATGCACTATACATTTTTTTTTTTTTTTTTTGGTGCTGCCTTGAATGCTTCAGTGTCGAATTTCTTAAACACTCATACCTGTGAAAAATGCAAAACAATGAAGGAAATGTGGCCAACAAAAGATACACATGCGAAATTCGAAAGCAGGATATTGAATTCAAATGATTAGAATTTTATAGTGGTTGTGCATGCCTACACTCAGTAGCACTGTCAAATATTCATACAAGTACTTTTTTTAGTGAGCTTTAAGCGATCTACTGGTGTCACCATGACTGTTGGCATGAAAGGGCACCTTTTAGCCCATTACAGAAATCAGTTTGCAGGGAGATGGATTTTCATACAGCGAAACTGTTGTTCATTAAGAAATTATGTGGGCCACTCCTTGGCCCCAGGCTTGGCCCCAGACCAATCACCACATCATGCCTACAGGAACATTACAACTCACAACAACATGATGAGAGGGCACCAGTCTACTCCAGTCAGTGTCAATGTGTGCATGTGTTCGTGCAGGTCATAGTGTAAATAAGTGTATATTGTGCTTTTCAAGAACCTCTTTAATTTATTAGGGCAGTGAAAGCCTTGTGTATTGTGTTTATTGTTACTTTTATTCTTGCAGTGGCATTTCTATTATTATATTCGTTGTGTAGCTCATGTGCCACGAAATCCCAATCATGTGCACCGAGCGCCCCAGAGGTAGTTCGTGCAATCAAGTGCCTTTGCCAGTGTTTTTGTGTATGCTATCATATTGGATCGTGTGTCTCATGTTTGCCAGTGCTTATGACATTGTTTTATTTTTTATGCATGCATACTTTTACCTATTACACTTAAGTACCAGAGGGAAATAGTCTAGCAGAGCAGTGTTTTGTTATGAATAATTGTTTAGTAATAGTTGATTTGTTTGTTTACATTTTACGTTTTCCAAAAGTCAATGCATTTGGTGCACCATCTCGATGAGACACACATAGCCACACATAACACCAATGGGAAAGGACATGTGTAAATATTATTTACTGATTATTACGTGAGTTTTACAAGAAATACACACATTTTTAGAATACTACGATTATAAGTACAGTATGGTCAGTATTGTGATACTGAACTTTGCTAGCATTGAGAACATTCATATTGCAAATGAACCAGTGCACAGAAATGTGCTTAACCACGAGGCCAGTTAACTATAAATACATTAATTTATTAATATGAGTGTTTATATGTGTCATATTTATTACTCATGCAATTTGCCACAATTTTTATGCAAAAGGGGAAAAAAAAGAATGAATATTGGAAGAATCCCATAAAGCTATTACATCAATTAGACTGATGTGGAAAGTGATGGTAGATTGCAACATTATCGAAATTGGTTGAGTTGTAATTTTAATTTCATATTTTCTCTTAGGGATGTTTTCATTAATAAGAAAGAGTTTTTATGTCATTTCATTTCATCGGCATTGCAGTTGTAGATTTCATTTCATTTCTTATTAACACTCATGTAATTAATCACATCACGTGATTTGTCTGTGGGTACGTCTGTCAACAAACAAGCTCCACACTAAGCAGAAAGTAATGCCATCTCGACTTAATCATCACATAATTCTGTTCTTTAATGTTAAATTACCAGAACATTTTGTTTGTTTTAGCCCAGAGTACGCATCATCTCACAACCTTGGTCCATTTTGTACACGGCCAGGGTGTAACTTACATTCAAGTATCTTGTAGGCCCATGGCCATTTTTGCTGTTTAAGAGCCCGCCCAGCATTAACATCGAGATCTTGTATTTCAGTGCCCATTTGAGAATTTTGTGTTAATAAATAACATGACTGGAATACCGGCATTTATTGATTGCATTAGCCACATATCGGCTACATAACCTAGAATGTAATTGTTTTCTCTTATATCATGCAAGTCGTGTCATGGTGATGGGTGGCCAAAACAACCCTCAGAAGTCAGCTGATATTTGAGGGAGACTTACAGTACTCACTAGGCTAGACATTCTGGATATACTATAATTATTGCGGCATATTCATCAACACTGGCAATATTGCTGGAGACGGTGTACTAGAGGAACAGCCACATGGTCATCGGCATCACAACCCTGAGATCAGCAGCAGCATCATCATCTTTGTGCTGATATCGCGAGCTGGCCCCCTAACCTGGTAAAGCATGGAACAGCACCTTTCCTATTCATACAACCCATTCCTCCAAGGTCCAAAAACACGTCGCCTTCCAAGTGGCTTGCCCAACTTTGTGGCTACAACTCCCGCCAAGTATTCCAGAATTTTCCCATGCCTCAATATTATCCATGTGTTAATCATTACCCATGTGTACCATTCCGTATCTCATACCATTGTCATACTTGTATCTCATACCATTGTCTTGTATGCCACATGCAACCTTGTGTGCATATATGAATCGTTTTCTTTAAAGCTCCGGCCATTTATTTCAGCTACTGGTGGAGTTAACTACTATTTTATCATCATCGTCGACCAGCACATCGTGGGACGACTGGGAAATTAGGAAAAGCAGTAAAATGAAACTTCGCACCAAGAACACCATTGTTTCCCACTTCATCATCAGCCCTCTTGGAACATCTCATTGCATTATCCCACATCAGGCTTGGTGATGTCGGGTGGCCATCTTATAACAGCCAGTGCTGAGGGGAGGATACCGCCTACTGCCTACCAAATTCCATCCGTACCATGCAATTTCGGCATGCTCATCACTCCCACATCGCACATGTTGGTGACAGCTGCAAACCATGTAATCACGTGGTCCGGCAGAAGAAAAACAAGATGTTTGCACAGAGTCAGCCATACCATGCTCACGACTTGGGACAGTTCGACTTATGTATAACCAATGGACATTGGTTATACATAGCCTCATTGTACCTCGATGAGACCAAGCCTCATTGTACACAAATTGTCTGTGATCAAATCCACCACTGGACCCATTTTCACTGGAACTCGCAACAGAAAACACGTGCATGTACCACAATCCTACAGCCATACAGCGAATTCAACAGGAAATATAAAGGACAAATCAGGAATTCTGCAAAAGTTTGCTAGCCCGCATCAGTCTAGGGAAGATGGTATATGTGTGCACACGTTGCCTCAAACTATAACAAGTCAAAAGGTTTATCAATCTATTATGCCCACCAACATTGTGCACATGTTAACGAACACCAACTGATGTTAAACCACTACGATCACACCTCAGGAAAATGCTTCGGAAATGCAAACACTACAGTTGGTGTGACAGGAATGGGATGGTTATGCTTACCTGCACGAGCCGCAAACCTATTTACCATGAGGAATACATAACCCCCTGGGAGCCTGCAAAATAGTAAAATCTACATGATATCATTTGCACGAGATGTCTGCCAGAACAAACCATCACAGAACAATTTCCTTTCCTGCACAAAGCCAAACCATCATTAGGGAGCAGACAGATAAATCGCTGTACGATTTTACCACCAACAAGATTAACCTGGTCAGAACTTATCATCCTGAGTTATCATTGCTAGATGTGTTAGAAGTGGTCGTGAGTTCAGCCCGTCCGGAACACCATCCTGCCTTGGCATCTGCTATTCCATGTCAGAAAAGGAGATCCTGCAGATGGTGTTGTTGCTGTGCACCAACACTACCACACAACCGCACTGCGACCGTGACTTTGTGCAACCTTGTGGCGAGCAAAATGTCAACAATAACAAGAATTTAAACATGGGAGAAACTGTAAATAAACCACCAGAAACAGTTACTGCTACATCCAAACCAGCAATATCAAAGCCAAGTGTGACTGAAACCAACAGGACTAGTGGACCTGCCAACAAATATTCCAGTGGACCAAGGCAGTCCCCTCACCCTTGCAGATGATGCGGCAGGCCGGATTGGAATAATTACTTTTCGACTTCGGAGGATTTTCCGTGGGAGGAGCAACATAACCAACCACAGGGAAGCAGACTGCGAGGGCAGAGCAGCCCGATGCTGCTCACCCCAGGTCACCACTATGGAAGTCTGAACAGAATTTACCACAAATTTCACTCGGGCAAATTACCAGCAAAAGTGACAACTTCGTCCTCATTCCTATCCAAGTAAACAACATTCCATTTTGAGCACTAGTGGACACAGCCACCTCACACAAATTCGTCCTCAGTAACTTCATCAAAACAACTAAAATCCTACCAACTCAACAGGCCATCCAGTTGGCTAACCACCAACACACAAGGGAAGTCACAGATGAAGTTAGAGTTACAGCATGCATCCGAGACATAACACTAAATTATACTGGAGCAGATAGCGGAAATACGGGAAGAAGGAGTCATCGAGTCATCAAAAAGTTAATTTATTTCAGTGATCACCTTGGCACACGAAAAAGACGGAACATGGCGCTTCTGCATGGATTTCCATCCCCTCAACCTGAGTACGTGCAGAGCACCATTACCGTACAGCCAAATTTAAGATGTGTTGAACAACTTTGGGTGTGCGAAGGTGCTAAGAACAATCAACCTTCACAGTGGCTATTGGGAGGTGCCAGTAAAATTTATGGATCGCCACAAGACCACATTCACCGCTCCCTATGGGTGCTGCTTCCAATTTTACGCCATGCCTTATGGCTTAAAAAGTGTCCCATCAACTTTTCAGGAAATGATGGTGCATGTGCTGGATGGACTTATCGGTGTTGGTGCCCTCGCATACCTGTACGATGTTATTGTGTGCCTTGAGTCATGGCCAGACCACATATGCCACCTTTTGCTAGTTTTCAAACATCTGGAAATGAACTACTTCATGTGCACAAATAAAAAGTGCCACATCGGAAAGGAAAACATACAGTTCTTGGGGAATCTGATCAGCGAAAATGAAAGAAAACCCATGTGGGAACCAATAAATCTCATTGAATAAATCCTGTGCCAACTACGCACACACAGTTGAGGAAGATTTGGGATTTATTAACTGACTTCACGAGTACATAGAGAAATTTCCCATCATTACAGCACATCTCAACGAAACTCATGTCGCCTAACATACACTTTAAGTGGCAGAGCGCTCAACAACAGAGCTTTGATGAAGTGAAATTGAGTTTCTGAGAGTGCCCGGCATTATCACAGTACGACCCAGGCCAAAACTTGTTTGTACAAACGAATGCGAGTGAGAAGAGGTTAGGATTCGTCATGTTCCAACTTTTTGACAACAATGAGCATAACATCATCGACTTTGGGAGCGCCAAGTTTGGTTTGGTGGAGTGGCAGTACGATGTTGACGAGCATGAATGTCTGACCATAGTATATAGTTTAAAGAAGTACAAAGCACTCTTGGAGTATCAGCGCTTCACACTACGGACTGACAACTGTTGCCTACTGTGGCTACACAGCATGATGTAGAGTTGAAATAAGCTCACATGTTGGGCCCTTCTCATACAAGCTTACAACTTCGAGGTACAGCATGTTGCCGGTGAAGGGAAACAGCTCGCTGATTACTTGTCCCGTTCGCCGGGAACAGAAGTTTCGCACGGCGATGAGGAGTTGGAGCGTATCCTGCCGCCCTCCACACCACATGCAGGAAAACACGGGACGTCACGAGAGCAGTGCTCAAATGTTGCAGTGTTGCTGCAAGCGCCTACGCTAAGAGCAGTGAGAGAACACGTAAACCAACAAGCAGAATGTTCCAAAACAGAAGGGACCGGGTACCAAGGACTTGCTGGGTGTTTTGACCCATTAGGGAGCAACTTGGAACATCGTGAGTGCATTCAACAGCATCATCGTCTTGGCTAAGTGGTCCTGGTTTTCTTTAGCTGCCTCCATTGTGAGTTACAAGTGCTGCATAATTGCAGTAAAGTTGGTTTTCGACAGGAACTCCAGAAAATCCTGGAGATCACACATGGGGTAACCCATTTCACCCCTTCATAATATGCACTAATTAATTACAATGCTGGCACTGAATTTACATCACCAACCCCCTCCCCTTGGACCAGTGTTTACTTTTACCTCGATGGGCCAGTAAGAGACATTGCACTGACTGAAGGAGTGTCCTAGATAGCACTCACATATCACTCTTCGTGTTGTCTTGGTTAGAGTGTGCTGTACTACTGCACAGAGCGCTCACATGCATTGGTGTGTCGGTGCTTCTGAGTGCATCATCGAGTATGCAGGTGTACTGCACAGTGAGGGGACAACATGCGTGCGAAAGGAGAGGATGCATGGTCGATGTCATTTATTTACAAAAATAAGCTTCTGTGATGAAAAATGTTGGCTTCAAAGAATGATATGCTTAAATACAGTTGTGTTATATGATGTTAAAAACGAAAATTAAAAGGACAGGCTTGTAGAATGTTTTCATTGGCTGGACTTAAGAATTATCAAGTGATTTGTGAATTGTAAATCCAGAAGATGTAGTTCTGTGTGCGAGAACCATGGTCACAGCATAATTCTTAATACGTAACCCAGTTTAAGCAGCTTGCAGCAACCCCAGAGGACTACGGTACATAGCAGCCGTTTTTTGTCAATTGCAAGTTATACACTATACACCCATTACCTAATACAGGTAGCAGTTTCAAGGAAGAGTTTAAAGCCAGCTACGATATGTTCTGCACGAATGTGAATTGACCCCTTATTCGAACGAAAGAGTTCGATCATTACCGTGTCTCACTCAGTCCAATCTCTGAAAATGCAACATGGGTAGTAATTAGCCATGAATGTTTTGGGCCGTCATCACTTCGAATGGGTTAGGCCCAAAATAATGAACTACTCCTGTTTAGGCCTAAAGAAAAGTCTGAGTAAAATTATAACCTCGAACATTTCCTTCGCATCTACACTCGCATCAGTGTCATGGCATTATGTTCTGGTGGCAACGTGTTTCTGGACCTTGGAGGAACGGGTTCTATGGACAGGAAAGTTGCTGTTCGGTGCTTTACCAGATTAGGGTGCAAGCTCGCAGTATGAGCACAAAGATGATTATGATGTTCTCTGAGTTGTGACGTCGACTGCCAAGTGGCTAGTTCTCTAGTCCGCCGTCTCCGGCAACATTGCGTGTGTTGATATATGTGCAGTCATTATTATAGTATATCCTGAATTCCCAGCCTAGTGAGGGCTGTAGGCCTTCCTAAAATACCAGCTCACTCCCGATGAGTTGTTTTGGCCACTCAACACCATTATTCGACTTGCATTATTTAAGAGAAAACAATTATATTCTAGGTTATGTAGCCGATACGGGGCTAATGTAGTAAATTAACACTGATATTCCAGTTGCATTATTTACTAACACATAATTCCCAACTGTGCTTGGTAATACAAAGTTCTGCTGTTAAAGACAGGTAGGCTATTAAACTGCATAAATGGACATGGGCCTATATGATACTTAAATGTATGTTACAATGACTGTGTACAAACTGTACTGCGGTTTTGAGGTGATGAGTACTCTGGGCTAAAACAAACAGAAGATTCTGGTAATTTAAGGTTAAAGAACAGAATTACATTATGATTAAATTTCAAAACAGGATGTACCCGGAGCACCGCAACACAGTGGCCACCTCAGATGAGTCGAGATGTTACTTCCTTCTGAATAGCGCGGAGCTCGCTCATTGGCCGAGGCTCCCACCAACAAATCATGTGACGTGATTAATTACATGAATGTTAATAAGAAATTATATTAAATGGGCAACTGCAATGCCAATGAATTGAAATTACACAAAAACTCTTTCTTATAAATGTAAACATGCCTAAGAGAAAATATGAAAATAAAATTACAACTCAACCACTTTCGATAACATGGCAATCTAACTTCAATTTCCACATCTTTTTAATTGATGTAATAGTTTTGTGGTATTCTTGTCTATTATTCCCTTATGCATAAATACTACTGCAAATTATGTTAGTACTAAATCTGACACATATAAACACTGATAATAATTGATTAATATATTTATAGGTTAACCGGCAATGTGGTTAAGTGCATGGTTGTACACCGGTTCATTTGAAATCTAAATGTTTACAATACTGGCGGAAGTCAGTAACACAATACTGACCATACTGTACCTATATATTTGTAATATTCTAAAAATGTGTCATTCTTGTAAACCTCGTGTAATAATTAGTAAATAATATTTAAACTCATCCTTTCCCATTGGTATTATGTGTGGCCATTCGAGTCTGATAGAGATGTTGCACCAAACATATTGACTTTTGAAACATGTAAAATGTAAACAATCAACTCAACAATAACTAAAATAATTATATGCAACAAAACACTGTACTGCTAGACTATTTGCCACTGGCACCTATGTGTGATAGGTAAAAGGTAACATGGGTCAAAAATAAACCAATGACATAAGCACAATAACACTGGCAAAGACATTTGATTTTACTAAATTAATTATACACAACAAAACACTGCTCCTTCGAGTAGTGAAAAAAGGGTCTTCGTACATCGTTACGTAAATTATGATCACTGCCTATTAATTACCATTCCAAGACATAAAAAATGTCCTCTTAGTAAGAAAACCTTCGACGAATGGTTTGCGAAAAAACATACCTCCGAGATATTAAATGCCTCATAAGCAATACGTGGTATTTAATATCTTGGAGGTCTGTCTTATCGCAAACATCGTCGAAGATTTTCTTACCAAGAGGACTTGTTTTTACGTCTTGCAATGGTAATTCGTAGGCCGGGATCAAAATTTACGTAACGTTGTACGACGACCTTTTTTTCAGTGGGGTGGCAACCCCCATTTACTATTTAGGGTACGCGGTAGGTCAACATGGGTACTTGCATATTACAGTGACTGAATTGTTTAGCATGCCTACAGAATTACTTCCCTTAATATCACATGGTTTCAGTGTAATTAAATAAAGTTTATAATTGCAACCCCATCTTCACAAGGGTTTACTGCCCTTAGGAGTGGTTTCCTGGCGTTCGTTGTCAGACATTTTCTAACTAAGATTTCTCAAGGAACGTCCTTTCGCCGTTTGTCACAGAGCTGATGATTCATCCTGTATATATAGATCTACACACACGCGTGTAAAGTTCATTTTTATTCTCAAATCACCAAGGATTATTTATGATACCAATAAACTATGGTGGAAATTTTCAAATCATAAGATAATCACCATATTCATAATATAGAATATGGTGGCAAATTGTGGTATTTGTATAAAATTAATTCATTGAAATCAATGAACGACACAACAACATAAACTGCCCATCCTAGCTTTCATTTTTATCGCACATATCGAAATAAAGAAAGTCACTTTACATTGAACACTAAATTCACTTCAACCCGAAACAAAATGCTGAATAACGTGTGTCTAAATCGAGTCCAGGTTTCACCGCATACTGGCACTAGCACTTAATTTCATTTTGTATTATTATAAAAATAACCTTACATTGAAGCAGTATCCAACTGAAATAAAAATCCGATATTTTATGAGACAGTTTTTTTTTTCAATTGTTTGTGCAATGATAAGGGGAAAATCCCTACATTGCTGGCTGGTTTTAACAGAAAATTCCGTAGTCCCTTTTAGAGTGGAAAAAACCCTACACTGAGGGATTAATCCCTACACCTGGCTAAACTGGACTGTCGCCCTAACGCACGTTCTACGCCACGCTCTTGAACAACTTAGGTCAATTCGCGGCTAATTACAATTTGTTCTGAAGGACTGCTAAAGTTCTACTTCCGGGATATTCCTCCGCCTCGTGCAAACAAAGCTTAACCGAGTACAAAAAATTACACCAAAGGGACGACGCATCGCGTATGTGTGCACTCCGTCTAATAATATTTCGCGCAATAAAAATTTCTTACTAGCCATTGCCAACACACCTATTTCCCCACTACTTCTAGTCATATTAAGTATAAATGAACTATTGAAATTTATTGATCAAATATCAATAAAAGTTGAATTTAACCAAAATGAAAGTACATCTATCTAACACGAGTATCAAACGCTTGCGAGTCATGGCATATTTAGAGAACAGACAAACACGCCATACGTGGGGTGATTTTTTAAAAGTTTGATTCAAAAATTGTGAATAAACCGCGAATAGACTACAATCACGTCACTGTCCTACCCTGCTCTACATAGTCCCACAATGTGGTGTCCTTTAGGCGCGTCCTTGTTGGCGTTGCAATATTAATGGCCAAGAGTTCATTAACTGGTCGTTTTATACTACTTTCCTTTAAATATACTGTACCATGATTTCCGCACATAGAATGACTACCTAGAATCAATAAAACGTGCACGCTGGCGCAACTGAAATCGAAAAATTGGAGACTCTTGTCACGCAACCGACGTAAAAATAGTTCGCGCCGGTGTGATGTGCAGGTGTTGACGATCCGGGCGACGTCGAGACGACGCGGAGAGCCGTGCACACCGGAGCGAGTCCTGGTGAAGGCAATGCCATTGTCACACGGCGCACTATCGCGTCGTTTCCCCGCAGTCGTGTGTTCGTCGCCGGAGCTTTCCCTGCCGCTCGACGCGTGACGCGCGAGCAAGAGTGGCCTACGTGCGCGAGGTGAACGTCAGCGATGCCCGGCTGCACCAACATCTTCCCCGATCCGAGATAGACTGGTCCTACTTCCGAACCAGGATCCAGTTTGATGTTGGTTCCAACGGTATAGTGTTGCACCGACGACATTTCATGATTCTGGATCTCTGATTCGTCGTTCTTGGTTCCAAAGTGAGAGATTGATATTAAGCATGGGATAAAGTTTGCTATTGGTTCGTTATAATATATATATATATATATATATATATAACGTCATGGAAGTAGGCGTTTTTTTCACTATAGATAGAACTAGACGTACGAGGTTTTATCTGTTTTAAGTGTATTATTGTTGTACGAATTTTACTGAATAATATTCACGTGCGTATAATGTTGTATTAGTTTTCCAAAAAAATAATCGAACGCAGTTCTGTCTTTTGGCGTAGTTTCAAACTACATTTGTCGACGATGGCTGCTGATCTCGGATCGAGATTTCGAACCGCCAATTTCGGCGTGTTCGAAATTAACTTAATCTTGATCTCCAGTCCAGTTCTGAACTTGAATGGTGCAACAGTTATCTGCGTCGATCTCAGATCGAGTTTTGAACCACGATGATGCAACCGGCATGAGTGAGTGAAGAGATTTGGGCGGCTCTTAAAAACGAGGTCTTGAGAGCCGATTACGGTGATTGAAGTGAATATAGAGCGGCGCAGGAATGAAGGGGCTGGGGAAACGGGAGGTCCTGGAGAAAACCCACCAACCAGCGACATCGTCAGGCACGATTCCCACTTGCGAAATTCCGGGAGTGGCCAGGCCGGGGATTGAACCTGGTTCGCCTTGGCGGGAGACGAGCAGGCTAGCGACTAAGCCACCGCGGCCCCTCTGACGTAAACGAAAGAGTTGTTGGTCGGCTGGGTGGTCTCCAACAGATGTAACATTGCGGTTTTTCAGGTGTTAGATTTAACTTTGGTTCTAGATATTATATTTATTTAAGATTACAAAGTATATATTTTAATTTCAAAATGAATATTTATTATTTGATTTAAACAAAGTGCAGTATAATCTTTGGTTATTTTACTAGTTTATTGTAATAGATAACATTGTAAGTTAGATTTTATTTGTTTTTAGAGGATATTCAGTATTGCAATTTGTATTGTTATTGTTAATTTATTCCCTAGAGGGTAGTAAGCATTGAATGTTATAAAACACTTGAACGGAAGAAAATTATCCTGATTGGCTCTCGTATCGCTATTGCAAATTGGAGGAGAGATGTGGCGTGGTCAGACGACAGCCAACCAGAGAGCACGACAGCCAATCAGAAAGCATGTAACAACAGAAGTAAGGCTCAAGTAAAGTCGAACGTAATATTTCGTTAGCAGAAATCATACAACCACAGCCAAGGATGGTCATGAGGGGGGGGGGGGGTGTTAACATAGTAAACATGTGTTAATATATATTTTTTAATTAATTAAATAGTTGCTGCTAGATGATTCAAAGGTGAATACTTATTAATGGAAGACTAGTAAGATTGATTTATTGTGTAACTTTGTTTGAAACGACGAACAAAGAAATAAAAATTTGAGATGCTCTAAATTTCGCCTTTCTGATTTAACTGAAATATTCCACAGATTCTCTCGGTATTTTTTTTTTTAAGGTTGGAAACCCCTTGTGAAGAATGCGTGTACTTGCTCGAGGTGTGGCGGGTTGGGACGATGGAAGCTCTTGTAGTTGTGATCCCATCAGCGAATTCTGAAAGTAGACAAGTAAATAGGAAGGCTGAAACTTCCAGAACTGTAGCCACAGCTGACCGCTGGAAAATTGGCCAAGTTGTTTCACTGTGGACCTGAAGAGGCAAAATTTTTAGCTGGAAACAAAAATCTACTGTGGTATCAGTGATAAAATAACAGTGACTTGCACGCATTTACAGGTGCACCGGCTACTGCTCTACTCAATCACTTTTCAAGCAACACAGTTAACTGAATATTCATAGGCACCTCTCACCTGTATTCTAGATACTACAGAATGGTTACTGTTAACAATGTGTAAACACAAACACCAAACGTATTTTTTTTTCTCTCGATACTGTTAGGTATTTCTTATGCTAATTGCATTAAATACTTGTATATATTATATATGTGTATTGCTAGCAGAGATGAGAATTGAAGTTGCCTTTTTCGAGTGCTATCAAAAATTGAGGTGTTATAAAGAATAGGAAATACATCTAAATGTCAAAAAGACACAGTTGTTGCTGCCAAGCACGTACAAAATCACTGTATAAGTAGTTTTAGGTGAAGTGAGCACTTTTGAAATGATGTCACTGCCCCTACATTCTAAATTCGATTCAGTGGAAAACCACTGATTGCAGTAAAATTTAACTACTGGAATAAGTGAAAATGACTCCACTTAGAATCAGTGGAAAACCACTTATTGTTTCAGCGAAAAATTTTCACTGATTTAATTTGTGACGTGAAACAATTTCACCGACTGAATAAGTGACGGCCGACTACAGTGGCGAATTAAATGTTTTTCGTGAATGTAGCCAAATAATTACGTGAAATAAACTTATTTGCTATAAAGATACAGATTATGAGGTTCATTTACCCTAACCTTTGTTTTTGTTTACATACGTGGTTTACATGTACTACCAGCTATTTATTTATATATATTTTTTTTTGTAATTCTCAAAATAATATCAGCCCCGAGTTGAATAAGTAATAACTTTAACATAATTTTGATCACCTCTCAAAAATCTTAATTACTTGTTTACAATTGTAATTTTTGCATAATTTCTGGTATTATTTTTTTGGACGTTAACGTGATTTGAGCTCAAAGCCGTGCATCAATTGTGATCTGATAAAGTGTGTAAGTGTCCTCTGTTAACTGCTATCGATGTGGTTTGATAAGGTCTGGCCTAAGAGACTCGGTGTAGCAGATCTCTAGTCATGACGTCAGCGGACGTCACGTTTACGTCTTCTCCGAAAAGACAATAGCTTGAGGTTGTGAACCCCGTACCAAAGACAGTGGGTGGTGTTTTGAAATGTAAAGTGTGGTATATTAATTACTCATTTTAAATACTGTGTTAAAAGTAACCTTCTGGTATAATTTTAATTAATTAATTAACTACATTTTTGTTTATTTAATCTTCAGTTAAAATTATAGTTATTGTGTTGGAAAAATTGGAATACATAATAAAACAATGTGTGACAAAATAGCCACAGCAATTTATCAATATAAGCTCCCGCTTAGGATTTAAAAAGGGCTGCAGCGTGTTGCTGTTATATTGGGGCCCTTCATCCTAAGGCAGGACTAGGGTAGTTTGATAGAACTAAATAAGTATGTAGCTGTGCAAGGGTACGTTTTATAATAAAGCCCTGTAGCTTTATCTTGATTTCTAGTGCGACTGCCGGAAGCCGACGCCATCGTCTGCAACAGCACGTAAGACTGGTACCTTTTGATCTAGGCGCCTCTGCGCATGGTTAGATATCACGAACGTATACAAAATATCTGCGAATCAGTGTTAAAATGCAAGATAAAGTGGTTTATTAATATAGAGGGCCAATTTAAACTCAGTGGATGGATAGAGGAGATGAACTGTCTTCTACGGCTGAATTGTAAGCCGAAGTCATGACTATTGTTTTGCAAAAAGTAATATACTGACCTAGATATTTAGCTTAACTAATCTATATTTCTCATGTAATCTGTTTATTGTAATAGCTGTTTGGAGAGGTTAATTTTAAATGCTATCTCATGAATTATGAACAGCGAATCCTTTATTCGCGTAATTTTCTAGTGTATTTTAAAGAATAAGTTCACCTATCTGAAATTAATTTGATAAAAGTCAGCTCAATTTATAATTTTTCAAGGCATCTTTAAAATAAACCCAAGAATTAAATGTTTCTGGAAGCGTACCTTATTTATAGTGAGAGTAATTTTAGCATAATGGTAGATACCAGAGGGATCATAAAACCTATTTTTTTTTTAGTTCTTAGTAACCATTCCAAAAAGTGTACATCTTAATACATTTTAATGTGTATCTGATTATACCATTAAAAAAACTGTAACATGTACTGTACAGGTAGATATGTATAATGCAGATTGATGTCGACTAGAAGTTCTGCAGAAAATTGCAGGACTTTAGTGAAAATAGAAAATTTGCTTTACCTTATTTACAATTTATTTTTATGATCGCTACAGTACAGTAATAGCTAATTGTATTTACAGTAAAACTTTAGTTCTTTTATCTTAATAAAATATTGTGTTACAACACAGCAAATGTAGATTTTAAGTTTGAATTATTAATCAGCAAATATCCATTGTGGCTGCAAATAGAAAAAAACATGTAAAAACCAGAGATTTTTAAGGGCCCAGGGAAAACTCAAATGTAAGAATTCTACGAATTTACAAATGAAAAATTTAGACATTTTAGACGTTAACCAGGAGAGCGGAACTGCGCCATATTTTTTGTTCGATTGGATTATTACATGCACGTATAGGCACTTAGTTGCAGTGGTTGTAAAAGCTATAATTTTACAAGATTTCCATGCAGACAGGGGTTTTTCACAAGCTTTGTAATGGCGTAAAACAATTGTGAATGTCACATTTGAGATTTAGGTAACTGTAAAATTAATTACCAAAGGCTAATGTTAATTCTCAAGAACGCACGAAAACCTGTCTCAAATCTATGCGCCACGGGATTTTATACTTATTCTTTTATACGCTATTCTGTTAAAACGAACAAAGTTAGACGTTATTTTTACACACTATATATATATATATATATATATATATATAATTCAGATCACGGTCTTGAACGTTTTGTTTAACAGTATGAAAGGTATATTCATTTTTTTATACTAGTATGTATCCAAAATTTGTGTACGAGTTAATGCTTAGTGAAGTTCTTAGCTTTGTATAATCATCGCGCTCAACATTTCCTTATTTGCAGATTGGCACATGGATGATTAATGCACGCTTCCATATTTGTAAGAAGTGACGGCCATCCTGTAAAACAACAACAAGGAAGACGGAGGACGAGTGCGAGATGCGTAGCAAGTCTGTGACACGCTGCTTCCGTTGACGGTCTGGAGACTTCGACGCTCGAGTTGCACACGAGCCGTGACTACTTTCTGCCGAAAACCGTAGCGCCTCGCTTTTCATCCCGTTCAGACCCAGCGTACACATTTGTGTACATTACTCACGTGTAACTATAGTCCGTTCACGGTAAACTGAGCACTTTAGAAAGCCCTGCTTAAATTCTACTTGTATGCACATTGTGTATCCTTACACCATGCGTGGATTTAACATTGCCATGGACCTGATAATTTTACTCATGCGTCGGTCAAGGAAAACTTCTAAATTATTAGAAAATCGAATATTTTACAAGTTTGTCAATTTATATGTTTAAATGCACTAAAAAACCATAACGCGAAATAAATAATTTCACTGTTCACATATGTTAACATCACATTTTGAAGCGAATGCGTCTTTAAATTTGCAACCATAGTGTTAGGCAATCCAAAAATCCGATGATAACAAAGTCGGGGGATACATTTTGGCATTGAAGCCCCGAATCTATCGCCTGCATCCAAAATTAAATTACGCCACTCGATTACCAAAGGATCATAGAATATGTTACGTTGAGAGAGGACTGGGAAGCATCGCGCGTGGTCGTGGAGGATGACGGGGGTATGAGTTCGTTTCACCGCCGAAACTAGTTCTAAGTTAAGTTTGTATGCTGGGAGTGCCTATTAAAACCATCAAATATGACTTATTTCTCTGCAATTTTGTATGCTAGCCCCACCAATAGAAAACAAATTCTTATCTCATGTCTCGGGGAACAATCAGCCCATTTTTACCAAATTTGGCGAGGATGATGTACTGTGGCAGGCCAAATTAATATAATGTATTTGTTAAGTATGACACACTTATTTTCATAGTGACGGATATAAAATCATTTTAGTTTTGTGTGTTATATCTACGAAGTTATGTAATCTATTTTAACTTAACTTTTATACTGGCTGTATATAATGATGGAATGTACTTCTACATTACGTTTTTGTTCTCAATTTATAAAGATTGCTATATGACTATTATGGAGGTTGTATGCCATATCTCGAGGACCAATCAACCGAATCCCACCAAATGTTACACTGAATAATTTCAGCTAATTTGTATCAAATTGTGCGCTTTATAAATGCTACAGAAGTCCATGTATTCTTTTATGATTTAAATAGGTCAGATAACGATGTTCAAAATGGCGGTGCCATAAATAATTTAGTTATGTTTGCCACATATATTAAACATTTTAACCGAATTCAACAATATTATGCATGTAGACATATATTTCTTTAGAAGCTTATTTTATTTTGGAAATTTTATACGAAAGCATGAAATAAGAAAGATAAGTTTTCCATGCATATCTCAGGGACCAAACAACCTATTTCCACCAAATTATTCACACAAGTAGCGCTACGGTAGGCCATGTAAACTTACGTGTTTTAAGTTGCCCAGTTTTTTTTTTTTTTTTTTTTCAAAATTACGGCCATCTAAATATTTTGAAACAATGTACTGATTAAATCCGAAGTTTATCCACCAAATCCGTCCTCCATAATGCAGTCCATTGCACACTAGCTTATGGTACTGTGTCGGAGTCCCGGGTAAGGTACGTGTGTGTTTGTAATTGTCTCACTAATATTGCATAGGTTTCTGGTTTCACTTCCAAATTTATTGATTTTTAAGACGAGTCAAGTCGTACCTACCAACTCAGCTTTTAAGAACTTATAAAAAAATTAATTGAACCTATGCTGAGGAAAGTACGCTTATTAGTTATATCAGCAACTTATTGTTAATTAATATAACGCAATATTTAATCACATTAAGTATACTACTTACAGAAAATCCCGCACATATCGAAAGGACACGAAACGGCGTGCCGCATGCGGCCCACGGACCGCGGGTTGTCACCCCCTGGTGTTCATAAAGCTGCCTTACCACTGGTGCGTGTTCGTGCGAGCGATGTGACGTCACGTGCGCGTGGGAACTCCCAAGACGGTGCGCGGGCAGTTGATTCCACTGCCAGTCCATTCCCACTCCGCGCGCCAGTTGCTTGGTCGGCCTCTTTGATCACTGCAACAGGCTAGGAGGATCGCCTCGAGACGGATCGCTCGGAACATGCCTGACGGACACCAAGCGAAGGTTTTCCCACAACCTGCTGTTTGACAGACGCCCCGGATGTGACGTCAATACCACGATACGTCTTCGTTCTCGTCGAGCGCGAGGCAGTGGGAAGACCGCTTAACATTTCAAGCACGCGCATCACAGTACCTATAGTACATTCACGGTTACTTCCAACTATTCTGAAGCCCTGCTTAAGTTCTACATATAAGATATTCCCCCCTCCTTATGCAAACAAAGCTTAACCGAATCAAGAAAACTACCCCGAAGTGACGACGCGCCGCATTCATGCGCACTCAGTGTAATAATATTTTGCATAAAAACTATTTCTTTCTCGGCATTACAAACACTCCTGTTTTCTATCTGTTTTAATTCACATTAATTATAAATGAAATTATATCATTTATGAATGAAATATAAAAAAAATGTTCAATGTTACAAAAAAAATCAGGTATTTTTATGTTAACAGAAGTGGAAAACGCTTGTGATACATGGCACGATTAGGAAATAACCAAATACGTCACACATGGGGTGATTTTTCAAAGGTTAAGTTAGAAAAGTGTGAAGAAACCGCGAATAGACTATAGTCAGTTATACAAATTATTTCAATAAATGACTTTGGCGAAAAGACTTTTGTAATTTTCGTATGTAAATTCATTCTATTCTAAACTGAAATAACTATATTTTATAACGTTCATCATTATTTAACACAAGTTGTGGGTTGATAGGATTTCTTAAATTTGATTCTCTAGAATCGGTTTTTACTATCATTATAATTATGGTTTGATTTATTTCTTGTGTTTCACTGAAATTCTCGAGAAAACTATTATTACGAAAGCGCTGCACGCTTTACTAGCCGAGTAACAGAACGTGTCGAGAAGAGGAGAGAAACAGGACTGTGGCCTTGAACTAGCATCCGCTGAAAGAAGCCGAGATTTTCGCTGTCAACTTTAAGCCCACGTAATGCATGTATTGTCCATTTCATATAAGTGGTCTCAAATTTGACAGATAATGTGACCAACCTACACACTATATAAACAGTAAATGCTCTCGTTCCTACAGTATTGTATCAGCGAATGAACTGCTGCGGGATCCGTGTTATTAGGTTGTCTATTTTGGTTATGTATTTGGAAGAAAATAGTACTCGGAACTAAAAGTTTGTAAATTAAAATTTTAATTATATTTATAACATTTACGGTTTTTAGTATGTTTCTTAAATAATATTAAATTTTCTTGGGTATTAGTAACGGGACTTTAAAAACATGTTCAGTATTTATGACAGAGTATGTCGACACATACGAACAGTAAACGTTTCCAGCCAATGACTAGCCATGCTTGTGTTTCCTGTTTCTAGCCCGGTGAAGGCAGTTGTGCGTGCGCTTTTTTTCTCATCGTGTTTATACGAATACCCCATTGGTGTTGTCGGAGTATTTAATCGGTAGTTAATTATTTTTTATTTGCTTTTTCCAAGCATAGTTGGTTGTAGGTACCGTTGAAGTGCGTTTTGTTGAGTGAAATGTAATATTAATCGGCATGTCATTAAAACTGCTCGTTCCGCCATTTTCCTAACCGCTTTCAAAAATGAAGTGACACGAATATAATTTCCGTATATAGGTTTAAGTTTTTTTTTTGTATCAGGAAACTTGCACAGTGTTGATTTTACTGAATGTTTTTGCAAATAAATTATTTAATGCTAGTGACGAACAAACGTGATTTTAGTGAAGTAAACTCGCAAAGATTGCCATAGAAAAACACGTGTTCAAGAGGTTACTACAGCAATTTTGCGTGTTTTGTAAATGTATTTGCAAACTGTTAATACAATTATTGAAATGCACGTGGCCTGAAAAATGTCGCACTTTCCACTCTTTTGTAGTGAGTGAATAATATTTGTTTGTCTGCATCGTAAATTCAAGTGTAAGGTTAACTTCGGACAAAGTGTGTGCGTGTATATATTGCTGCATCTGTACGAATACGAACAGCGACGTATGTATCACGTTTTGTATTTTCATTAAAGTTTTTTCGAAGTTAAATAATTTTAATGTTATTTCCATACGAGCAAAATTTTCCACTGTTCCGTCGAAACAATATGCAACTCAAAATGACACACACTCATGGCGGAATCACATAGCCCCGACCAACACAGTACGACACGACCAAAAACGCAACCACGACACATTTCTATGTGACTACTTGAATTTACAGCACAACTGACACCACGCTCTCGGCATTTAACCTAACTATTTAAAAGGCGCTGATAAGCTACGTTAGTTTCAAAGTTGAACAAGAGGGAAATTTGTAATACATAATGGTGACAAATTGGTATCGTTAATGCATACAAAAGTAAAATTATTATTTCTGAGAGTTAGATAGCTACAGTAGTTAAACATTTATTTTTCTTTTAAGCTGCGTATTTACCATTGTAGGAAAAGCTTGCAATACAATTTAATTTTGCAATGTTGTACATTCTGTGTATCGTGTCGCACGACACGACGAAGAATAAAAATCATTTCTAATCCAAAATTGCTTGTCGGATAACATAATCGGTCGGGCTTACGACGATCTACCTTGTATTTCATTGGCTGTTGACCGTCGTGTCGTGCGCGTTGGGGCTATGTTATTCCGGCATCGTAAGAACATCAAAATAATCCCGTCTCATGAAAGACGATAAACTAAAGGGGGTTCTGCCCACTCTTTCCTTTTTCTCCAGAAATAAAATAAAGATGATACCCCAATTGGGCCCACATTTCATTGCTATGAGCATTTCTCTGTGTTATTATTGATCGAAACTCTAATACTCTGGTTCTGGAGGGTTTCACAATGTAAAACATACTGGCCATACAAACTTGTAAGTTTTATCACTTGTAGTTTTTTAGAACGTATATAACATTTGTCAAGCTTGTTACGCAGGGATACTTGTTAGCAAATAAATTTAAAGGTTTTTTTTACTGTTTTTAAAGGCTGTTTTCGAAAGTAACGTAATGGCATGTAGGTTTCAACGTTGGAGTCTTTCATAAACGTTTTGAGCATTTTTGTTTTGTAAATTAAAATCACTCAGATGTTTTTAACATACGTTGTTAAGAATATTGTAAGAGTAACGGAAGAATAATTCATATAAACAGGATTTACATTGGAAATACAACTTTTTGATATCAACTAAATTATAACACAATTATCACACAAAATTCTTTCAATTTAAGCACCCAACGAAGGTGCTCCAACATCATAAAGAAGTGTCTCGTGCATCAGCAGGAACTGCGACATTACAAAATTTATCGCTAAGGAAAGTTAACTTTATGATGTCTTCAATCTTAGGTAGGTGGAGCATATTTTTAGTGTGTAATAAGTAACATGTTCGTTTGATATATTGTTGCTGTAGGTCACATCTGCTTCTCTAGAGCGCTTTGTAACATCTCTGAACTGAAATACAGTTTTCCATTAGGTACCAAAGAACAAGCCTAGAGCTGTATTCACAATTTTGAGGAGGGAGGTTGTGCGACTGAACTTCAGTGTAAATATCAACACTGACTTAGTCAGAAATAAGTTTTTATTCGCAGCATGATGATCAGAACACGTAGGTATTTGAGAAAATTATTAAAGTATTTTGTAAGTAGACCTGCAATACTTAACATTTGAGTTACTAAATGAGAGTTATTAAAATTACTGAGATTAAGTAACATTTGCTTAAATATTATTTTGGCTACCTACATACTTTAACATCCTGAGAATTTTAACCACCATAAAAGTATCAGGCTGTACAGAGTTTGTCATATACCACAAAGCTGAATTATGTACTTTTAATACAATAGTAGGCATAGCCTGTATGTAAGAAAGTATACTGTCTTTGAAAAGGTGTGTGTGTGTGTGTGTGTGTGTTGGGGGGGGGGGGGGCAGTTTTTCGGTATTTGTGCATTCCTGGGGAGGGGGGGATCTTGGTATTTGGTGTTCGTGGAAACCATGCTAAATTGTTATGTTTACAAGAACTTACTTCAGGTAAGTGTGACAAGATTATTTGTCATTAATATATTAAGAGTGTATTCAAAAACAGTACAATATCTTTTATTCATTTGACAGTCAAAATACAATTTCATTTTCGTGCATCCTGGTTACAAATTTCTTGCAAGGTAAAACATGATCAATTTATTGACTTATTACATGGGCTGTTAGTCATTTACATAACATATTTATAAACTAAGAAAAATTGGATTGTTGCCAACCTGAAACTGTTTGAACAGCTCTCCCTTCACAGCTTCTAAAAGTCATTTGGGAGGAGACGCATGAAGTTTTTTTTACAAAAACAGGCAGTCATATGTTGTTTGTTTACAAATACTCGCAGTCACATGGCGTTTGTTTGCAAACAGTCACCTTCAATGGCAGTTCAGCTGTGGCGGAGAGATACATAGCCACCCAGATGCCATTGGCACTACTTTCCTAGAACTGTCAAATTTGAGACCACTTATATGAAATGGACAATAACGAGAACTCTTAATCAAAGAAATAAAACTAAAAATTGCGCTTCTGATAAACGGGACAAATATCTGAAACCTTGGTGATCCAGAGCAATGTTTACATCCGTATTATATCTCTGAAGAAGCAACAGTGTTTCACAGTTAACTTATATCATCTGAGATCGTTTCCTCAGGGAGGAATACTCCTGCCCATAACAGCATATATTTTAACTACCGTCAACTGGGGATACTGTGTGTCACTATATATTCATCATTTATTCTACACGTGCGCATTATTAAAGAATGGTTATAATTTAATAATTATATTGTTTATGGTTTTTATTGAATAATACACACTGTATTTTAAATATAATAATACCAAATACACATTTTCTTCTTGGTGTTTTTAAAGTTACCGCTGGAATTAGGCTATTCCACGTATGTGATAATATGGCTGGCCTAAAGTGAAACCCTATCGCTAGTACTTTTAATTCTTTACTTAATATTGTCTCTAACACATCTCAGAGATGAATAATTGAACATCTATAAGCTACTCTCACAATTACAGCGATCTATGACTAACGTAGCCAATAGATTTGCAGTCACAAATGTTTTCATATCAGTAACGTAAGTTGCAGCAGAATAGTACAAAGTGACTCTTACAGGGCCCAAAGTATCCTCAGTTGACTCTCTCCTCTCTCTCTCTCTCTCTCTCTCTCTCTCTCTCTCTCTCTCTCTCTCTCTCTCTCTCTCTCTATATATATATATATATATATATATATATATATATATATATACACACACACACACACACACACACACACACACACACACAGTGCTTTATGAAGAAAAAAGATGATGAATGTTTAATAGGTTTCAATATACTTTCTACATTTCTAAATGATTGTTAACAGTATTTGTTGTCTTCTTCAGGGGAAGGCATTTTCTTATATCATTGGTTTAGTGATAATTATGCTACCTCGTCCATAAGTATGACCTGCCACCAGATGATGATAATGCGAATTCTAAAGGTTCCTAACAGTGGGCTGAAAGAAGAAACGAATAAGTTACTTCCAAAGAGCTCAGTTGATTATAGACTATTCACGGTAAAGATAGCACCTTTGAAAGCCCTTTGATTTTGAATAATATTCAATAAATATATTTTATTGTAGCTTAAGACATTGGATTTCGCTTCCGGTGAAATATATACACTGTGTTTAGTACTTACGTGGCAATATTTATTTTAAAAAGTTGTGGAAGGATAAGTAATGGCCGATAGGAAATAAATAACAAGGACCTCAAAAGTGCTCACTTTACCGTGAAAATCATATAGTAGTGCACAGCTGATATGGTTTCAGGCATCATTACACGAACTTCAAAAACAATACACCACCTGCTCGCAGGTGGCGTAACCATTGCCCAGTCTCACACCACGTCAGCATCGCTAGCTCACGCTGCGCTGCGCGTTGTTACATCTCCTCGGGCGCCGAACGACGACCGCTGGGGCACAGCCTCACAAAGGAGTAGGAGAACGAACGTAGCACTGTGTTGCACGCAGCAGATTTCTCTCGCTTGCCTGCATGCATGGTCCGTCTCCCTCGAGACAATGCCGCTACGCTGATATATAGCAGTCGATTGTCGCGTGCGTTTCTGTTTGCAGACTGTCAGCTCTAGAGGCAAGGCTGGGACGTTGGCGGATATACATTATCCCTGCAGGCACGTTGAAGATCTTGTGAGCAGTTCGCCAGTTCGACCAGTCGGCGATCTTCGCTGGATGTTCACGGGAAGTGGTGAGGCTCTGCGGAGACGAAGTTCTATATAACGCGCCACATACCTCAGACCATGAACAACGGTTTCAAAAAAAACCCTGCTATTGGCCACTAATCTCACGGAGAGAAGTACGGATGGAGAAGAAACTTTAAAATACAAGCGCAGAATTCTTCGTACTAACTAACCAGAAAGTATTGACTCCTTCAGTAGTTCGGCACTAAACGAAGAAGAAATAATTTTCGGAGCTCGAAGTATCTTTGGAGCGTGTGCGATTATATGGTCTATTTGCGGTTTCTTCGCGCTTTTTGATTCAGACCTTAGAAAAAACACCCCATGTATGACGCGTTTAGTTATTTCCTAGATACGTCATGTATCACAGTCGTTTTATACCCCTGTTAACATAAAACTTCTTATTTTTCGTTAATTTGAAGTTTTGCATATATTTTATTCATAAATTATAATATTTAGCCCTAATTTGTCACAAATATGAACAGAAACAGTGAGCAAACGTGTGTGTTGGTAGCGCCTGGGGAAAAAAATATGGTTCTCATTGAAAATACTATTTCATCTGAGTGCGCACGAATTCGGTGCGATGTCCTTTGGTGTATTTTTATTGACTTAATTAAGCTTAGTTTCCACGAGGCGGAGGAATTTCGTGGAAGTAGAACTTTAGCAGAGCTTCAGAAGTGTGTGAAGTAACCGTGAATGGATTATAGTCACAGTTATTATAATATAACATGTGCTTAAATTCTGGTCAACTAAGAAAGGGATAAACTTGTATCCCCAAAACGCGGGACGAGATTTAAAAAACCCAATATAAATAATTTTTCTTTGAACTAATAGATATTATAGTAAATTTCTAAGCAGAAAAGGGTGTACCTCCGTCAACAGAAATGCATGACGTTGAACATCTCACTAGGCATTAGTGAAAAGTGGTCACCTGGCTTCGTGTTTTCCGATGTTATGTACAGGAATATAATCCCTGTAGGCTATTCATGGTAACCTGAGCACATTTGAAAGCTCTCTTATTTGGAATAATAGTCAATAAATATATTTTATTTCAGCCTTAAGCGGACATTACACGACACATGCTGCTGTACTTGGTTCTTGTACAAGCTTCTATAAGCCCTGGTGCACTAGCCGGCATACCAGTCGCTATATGAGCCGCTATGGACGTTTCACATTACACGACAGCAGTTCGCGTACTATCATTTGGCACCCTTGGTGTGTGCGCAGTATGTGGTTTGTAGTATAGGTGAACTCTATTCGCAGAATTGCTACCAGCTAGTCACTTGCGTAGGCCTATAGAAGAATAGTCCGTTCCCGATTGGAAGCGACTTATGAAAATCAACCATTGAATAAACACTCTAGGCATAACATGTCAACCTGTTTTTTCAATAACCTGTATTCCACAAATATATAACACTGTGGTTAACTTTAGAGTACTGTATTATTGAATAAATGATACTTTACCTTTATATATTCTATAACTCGTAATATTTATTTCTTTTTAAATATGAATTAACAACAGCGAGAGCAGCTATATGTTGGCAACGGCCGGTATTAAATACAGTTAAAATATTATTTTTACCTAGTTTTTTTGTATACTATTTGTAAATTAAACAGTGTCTATTAAAATATTTAAATATTTAGGTAGCCCCGATGGCAACATATATCATTTTTACGATTTAAAATTTCAGCGGAAAATATTCTGAGTAGGCCGTAATGGTACGGTGTTTTAACGAGCGAGAAAGGTACTGGCTCCTGAGCGAGGCTTGTCAATCTCTCTCTCTCTCTCTCTCTCTGTTTCTCTCTTTCACACTCGGGAAGTTTCACTTCGCTAGTACGCGGTAGAATTGTACCTGTTTTCAATTGTAGCGTATTTCATACTTATTACAGCAAAATAATGATTTTTGAATTAGTAATTTACAACTGAAAAGAGATTTTAATGTTTGAATACTCATTTTAATATATTTAGATATGATGGCGGGGCAGAAACAAAGTGAAGTTGGCGGACGTGGCGAGACATGACATGGCGTGTTGCTGTTTTACCAAACGAAGCGTAAATTATACTTACTCCGAAAAATACTTCAAATTACCACATCATGTTTGTAGACGTTGTGTTTTTTAAACCTACATAAGCAAGTTACAATGTTGTGATAAATCTGTGTTTCCGCGGCAGTAATAAATATACTGTTACGGTGTGTTTCGTTAACAGCTGCGTGCGAAATAGCGTGGCGTGGCTGTTTGGTGATAGTTACGCTGGATCTGTTTGTGCGTGATTTCAAATATTTGATGTGAACTATTTATACGTTGTAAATGTGAACTGTTTTTATGACGAAGTTATTTATTTACATCCACGTATGTTTATTTATCACGACATTGTACCTTTGCCCTGGTAGGTGTTTGAAACACAGTCTTGTAACGTGAATCACCACTAATTCCAACAAAATAAAGCCCACTCCCAATAAATTTCAATAAACCTAATACACAGTAAGTAGCAATACATATAAATATGAGTGGGATAACAGTTACGGTAGGCTTATTCACCGCTATATTTCAAGTTTCTATAACAAAAAATGAGAGACACGAGTTGCGTGCTTGATTTTAACTGTCGCTTTTTCGTTGGACTGTCTATTCCTTCGTTATTAGAACTGAGGCGGTCCTTTTAAAAAAATAATCTAACACATATCAAAAACAAATAGTTAAATACTACAGTTCATTACCCTGCAGTTGTAACAGTGTTCAACACAGTCGCGGCAAAATACTAACGTGCATTACATGTATTGAGCTATGTTGTGGAAAACAAATATGTTACTGTAAGGTAACCGTAAGAACTATCGTTAATTCAGCCATTTTTAAAACGTCATAAAGCTGACCTAAATAACGTTATAGGTCTAAACTGTGAATATTCGTACGAAATGTTTTTGAAATAGACCCAAGACAGAATTATTAGAAAAGCTGTAAACAGTAAACAACACATTTGACAGGTATAAAAGTAGAAGTCACATTTCAATGTTTATTATTAGGTGTAGCGAAAGTATACGAACACATGTACACACGAAAAGGCATGTAAACATTGATTTTGACAGATTCTACTTGGCAGTCACATGGCAATGTTTGTTTACATTTGGCTGAAGGATACGAAACGGGCCTGCAAGTTGATATTTAGC
Organism: Dryococelus australis; assembly: GCA_029891345.1. Taxonomy (NCBI): domain Eukaryota; kingdom Metazoa; phylum Arthropoda; class Insecta; order Phasmatodea; family Phasmatidae; genus Dryococelus; species Dryococelus australis. The sequence continues at coordinate 25,812,536 of CM057004.1, forward strand.
AGTGCTCCGAGAAAGTTGCTTCCAATGGGGAATGGACTATACTAGCTAGCACGTCTTAATATTGCAATATTACTGTTCGCGTTTTACATAAATTATTTGCTTGTTAGTATAGTTTCATTCATTTTCTTGTTAATGACGTGGTCACGAGAATACGAGTGTGTTATTTTTAATTTTGACGACAATTACATACCGGTTGCAAAATATAGTTTTTCTGTATGTACTGGGATATTATACGGAAGTAAAATTTGATGGTAAAAAAAAATTAAATCCGACGGAGTTTCGAATTCACGCCCAAAGCTTACAGACTCCTCACGGGCATCGCACCTTTGCCATTGCCCCACCAGTTCACACGCCAAACATTGGGTTTATGTACTGTAAATAAGTTTTTAATTCAGTTTTTCGTGCAGAAGGTCATGTTTTAAGTATTTAGCACGGTTTTAAACGGCAACTAAAAGTTGTCACTGCCAATGTTATTCATCGATGTAATATTTTTAATCTATTTGACAGAGTTCTAACCTCACGGATGTAAATTCAAGATTGAAGCGTCTTTTTCAGTTTCTTCATCAACTAGTTTCAAGTAGTAACCACGGCAGCTCCCTACGCTCTGAAACTGCGAAGTGATTGGCCAGGTACGAGAGCCGGTATGGAACCTGCCATGAAAAATAGGATGTGTCGAATTACCAAACCTATAGTCCATTCCCCATTGGAAACAACTTTCTCGGAGTTCTGCTAAATATCTACTTGCTTGCCCGTTTTATATCCTACCGTCAAATTTAAACAAACATTGCCATGTGACTGTCATGTAACATTTGTCAAAATCAATGTTTATATTCTATTGTGTCTGTACATATGTTCGTATACTTTCGCTATATCTAAAAATAAACATTGAAATCTGACTTCAACTTTTATACCTGTCAAATGTGTTATTTACTGTTTACAGCTTTTCTAATAATTCTGTCATATTCCAAAAACCATTCCGTACGAATATTCACAGTTTAGACCTCTAATGTTATTTAGGTCAACTTTATGATGTTTGAAAAATGCGTGAATTGGCGACAGTTCTTATGGTTATTTTACATTAACATATTTGTTTTCCACGACATAGCACAATACATGTAATGTACGTTAGTATTTTTGCCGCGACTGTGTTTAACACTGTTACAACTGCGAGGTAAAGGCCTATACTAATTGTAATTATCCTTTTGTTATTGATATGTGTTGGGTAATTTCTCTAAAAGGATGGCCTCAGTTGGAATAAATATTAAAACGAAGGAACAATCAGTGTAAAAGGCACATTAAATTCAAGCACGCAACTCGTGTTGCTCATTTTTGTCACTCAAACTTTAAAATATAGATGTGAACATGCACACAAATATGCCTACAATAACTTTTATTCCGCTCATATTTCTATGTATTGCTACTTACTGTTTATTAGGCTTATTGAAATTTATCGGGCTGGGCTTAGTATTTTTCATCTGGGATTGTGACAATTTACGTTTCACAACAGTGTTTCAAACCCCTTAGGGCAAAGGTACAACGTTGTGATAAATAAACATACATGGATGTAAATAATTAACTTTGTCATAAAAACAATTCACAATTAAAACGTATAAATAGTGCTGGTAAAATATTTGAAATCACGCACACACAAGGCCAGTGTATTGACCACGATGCACAAAGGCACGCCATTTCACAGATGCATTGATTAACGAAACACACATCACAGCATATTTATTACTGCCGTGGAAACACAGATTTATCACAACATCGTAACTTGCTTAGGTAGATTTAAAAAACACAATGTCTACAAACGTGATGTGGTAATTTGAAGTATTTTTCGGAGTAAGAATAATTTGCGTTTCGTTTGGCATAAAGCAACACGCCACGTCTACCAACTTCACTTGGTAACTGCCCCGCCATCATACCTAAATATATTAGATTAGGTATTCAAACATTAATATATCTTTTCAGTTGTAAATTTCAAATTCAAAAATCATTATTTTGCTGCAATAAGTATGAAATATGCTACAATTGAAAACATGTATAATGTTTTCAATTGTAGTTTCAATTCAAGTTTGTGCCACACACTTCGTGTGTGGCACAAACTTGCGAAGTGAAACTTCCCGAGTTTGAAAGAGATGAAGAAAGAGAGAGAAAGCAACAAGCCTTGCCCAGCAGAAAGTTTTTCATATGCTTTCTCGCTCGATAAAACAACACCGTACCATTAGGGCCTACTCACGATATTTTCCACTGTTATTTTAAACTGTAAAAATGATATATGTTGCCATCGGGGCTACCTAAATATTTAAATATTTCAATAGGCACCATTTAATTTACAAATAGTATTATAAAAATCTAGGTTAAAATAATATTTTTACTGTGAACTATTTCTCACTGGTCGTTGCCAACACGTCGCTACTCTCACTGCTGTTAATTCATATTTAAAAAGAAATAAACATGACAAGTTATAGAACATATTAAGGTAAAGTTTCATTTATTAAATAATAAGGTACTCTAAAGTTAACCATTGTGTTATATATTTGTGGGATACAGGTTATTGAAAAAACAAGATGACATGTTATGCTTAGGGTGTTTTTCAAAGGTTGATTTTCATAAGTCGCTTCCAATCGGGAATGGACTATAGTACGAAATCTGCCCGTGCATGGCGGGAAATGCCATGACGGGTGCCACGCTAGCCCGTATACCGGCCGCTATGGCGGACCTTGCACAATATTTTACGGAATATGGTATCGTGTGATATCGCCTTTAGACGTATACTTCGGGGGGCGGTGGAATATACACACCGTGTTCATTATGTACATTGCAATATTTATTTTTAAAGGATTTTAATGGATAACACGTGGCTGAAAGGAAGATGTAGCGTGGTCCTCAAAAGTGCTCACTTTAGCGTGAACAGCCTATACCTTCCCTCCTAGATAGCGAACTTGTTTCTTTTCTCTAGCACAGCTTGCAGAGAGAGAGCGGGGCCGACTCAGCGCTAAGCGGAGCTCCCTGCTTCCTGGCTGCTTGTTGGCCAGTTAGAGGAGGAGTTACAGCCATGCTTCTCTCTCCATGTACAGAAAGTGTATGGGTCAGTTTCACCACTTATTCATTAAACTCGGCTTAACTAAACGAAAGTAAAATCTCAACTCTTCATTACCGGCGTATAAGGTCGGAGCATTTCACCACGCACATCTAGCAGATAATTAAACCCTGTAGTAAGTCTATGTTTAGGGCCCGACATTTGAAGAAAATGGTGCATCAAGAAGGTGGTGGCAAGGATTTTGCTTACTAATCTATGGAATCTGAATCGTGTTGTCTTTGGAATCCTGGCAGACAAAATACTTAATTTATTACATAAAATATTTAACAGTGATCGAAACAGCGTGCGGACACTTTAATGTTGTAAAATAAAACAGGGCAAATAATGTCAGTGGATGGGATCGCAAGTTTGAATAATAATTACTGCGGATTTTAATTCAGCCAAGATTTTTCGTGAATCATATTTTCATTGTCCTCGTGCATCAAATTGTTTGTTATTGCTGCCATAAGTAGAAAAACTTGTAAATCACAGCAACAAACAATAGAATTAGACTTAATTGTCAAACGCACTGTACTTGGCTCAAAGAGGCTATAAAATGCAAACAACAATTTAATGTAGGCTTTTACATAACATACATAATATTCGTCATTAATTTAATATAGATATATTTATGACATGTATATCTTGCATAGCCAATCTAACTTACATTTTTGTATGGATTCATATAACAAATATCAATCAAAACTACATCGCAGGAACTGCAATTAATATTGTGAACGCAACGAATATGTCTGCCAAATTTGTTTATCATAACCTTCAAAGTGTTGTAATATGTTTTGGCAGCCATATTTATTTCGTAATCGGGGTTTAAGAAGTTAAGCGGTCAAGAATGGGCCTTTAAACTTAAACTCGGGTACGTTAAAGTTAATCGCGTTTTGACAGTGGTGAAATGCAATCGATCAATACTCCTAGTTGATTCGTTCTTAAACTCGGCTTAGTAAGTAGAACTTGTGGTGAAACCGGCCCTAAGCCATAAGGCGCGTAGAAAAAGTCACCCGGTTAACTCGATCAGGTAAAAACTTTTACTCGGTACGTTCGAAAAGTGATCGGGTTAAAGTTAACTCGCGTTCGAAAAGTCACCCGGGTTAACTCGATCTTCGACTCGATCAACTCTGCGCTAACCCTACTCGACAGCAAGGTAACTTGGCCTGAGCAGACGACAAACGTGAAATGGCACGTAAATATATCAACATTGCAGCAACAAAAACGAACCATTAAACAAAATTGATCTGAAATCTGAAAACGATCAAAATATGTAAAATTATAAATGTTTAGCTGCTTTGGCCAGTCATTGTAGCACGGAAATTAAATTATGTACTAACATGACACTGAATACAAAGGTATTGTACTATCGCAGTACTGTTTAATGCAATGTACATTTTATGTTGTTTGTTCATAGTATAATTGAACAAAAACGCCTCATCATCATCATCCAGCACAGTATTTAATAACCGCACTAAATATTCGGGCTTAATTTTAATTTGAGTTCCCGCCATCTCAAAACACCAGAGGCGTTCAAAGCAGCCTGGTTAACCGCAAGTGATCGGGTAAACCTGGTCACGTGACCGAGTTATCCCAGTTAATTTTCCCAGGTTACTTTTCGTAAATGCCTATTGTCCGCTCGGTTAAGCCCTCGCCCTTTGCACTGTGGCTGACGGGACGAGAGTTGTAGCCATTAACGGAACATCCCACCCGCTTGCGATATTGCTCAAACGCACAGATATCTAGCGCGCAGTATGTACATTTTTTTTATTGGTGGGAAGATATCTTGCTTCGGCATCTATCGCGCGACAAGGAACACAGCGGGATACGCGAGTAGAAAACTTATCAGGTGTGCAGGCGAACAACCCAGGTAGGTTTTCTCATCGAGTAGGCCATACACTTTGGTGATATGTCTGTCACGCATGTAACTAACATTGTCAAGTAACAGGATGTACAAAGACATGCTTGTTTGTCTTTAAATTGGCAACCATAGTGTTAGGCAATCCAGAAAATCCGATGATCGCAATATCGGGGATACAGTTTGGCATTGCAGCTCCGAATCTATCGTCTACGATCAAAATTAAATTACACCACTCGATTGCTAAAGGATCAAAGAATATGCAGTGAAGACTGAGAAGCATCACGCGTTGGAGGGGTGAGGGGGGCCGCGTCTCATAACTTCCGCGTAGTATAACTTTTGACTAGGAGAGGCTACGACGCTCGTTTAAGTTTCAGTCGACAGCTCTCGTCAAGATCAATCGATTGCGGTGTATAAAAACATTTTTGTGACATATTTATGGTGAAATTGTATGCGTTTAATGTCAAAAATTAAGAAAACTTAACGCAATTTCGGCCTATACTCGTAGAAAAAGCGAAGTCGAAATACAGAAATTGTATACGGCTGGAAAGAGCATCTCAAAAGCAATCCAGTGATACCCATAAAACCCCATATTATCGAGAGAAACGGTTCCGGGAACGTAAAATAAACATAAAGGCGTCCGAGCGCATTAACGTAGACGTATTCAAGCAAAACAAACGGCCGTGTCCCCAACACAGCCACACCCATTTTTTTTTTTTGCGAAAGTATTTTGTAACACTTATAGTTTGTATTTGATTTGAGGTTAATTGAGCACTTTAAATTAACACGCTGACTGACACTCTCATTGAAAATTTGGCAAAAATGTAGATAAAGTACAGCAGTTCCATGTATTAACGTTATTTCAAAACAGTCATTATTTACATTTGTGTAAAATAAATTTAATTAAGTGTCTCTGTGTTTTAAGCACACGCATGTAATCGTTTACATATTCATAAGGTATTTAAGTTCCTAACAATGTTAAATTTACGATCGGTGCATGATAAAAGTCGCGCGGTCCAGCGCAATGGATTTTACATTTTACATTACTACATTTTGCGGAAGGATACCAAATAGGTAGGAATCCTCGTTAGCGCTCGAACAACTGCAAACAGCCTTTAGCGAAGAAATTCGTTTTCTCTAGCTCCAGAAAGAGAATATTCACTTCCCTTTCTTTTAATAGCGGCAGTTGTGCAAATATGTAGAATTTTTAAATAAACAGGCCCGTGTTTTTTTTTCTTCCAAGATTTGGTTCGTAAATTCTTATGGTTGTATTAAATGTCACTAAAGATATTCTTTTTCAAGCATATACGTTTAACGCCATGAAAAAAAAAACATTTACAAGGTTGTTAGAGCTTCCAAGTGCCCAAAAACGGTTTGTATAGTGTTTTTTTAATAATGTGTTATTACATCAAATAGAATATTGTCGAAAAAAAAAATAGATCGAAAAAAATATCGAAAATTAATTAAACCTATAAAAGTTATGAGACTTTCCAACTTATAAGCTTTGCCGTACAGATTCCACAATTTTCATACTAAATGTTTGGCTACATTTCAAACTAATTGTTGGTGTCGATAGGATAATGCAAAGAAATTTCATACAAATTCTTTCCGCGGTTCGCGCATGATCTTAGGTTTCGTAATGAAATTTAAATTAAAAATAGCCAGAGGTTTAACGCTAATACCAACAAAACGCCAAACATCAACGACATTTCTCTGTGGCTGTAGCGTTGCTAACTTCAAAAAAAATTTTTAACTTAAATCAAATAGTGTTCGTATTACTTTTCTTATATTGTTTGTCACAACACTAAGGATTAAAATGCTCATAATTACGCTGACATGTAGGTGAAGATAATTTTTAAATTTAATTGGTGTTTTCATCAAAAATTTTAATAATTTTACGTCACAAAACCTATCAAAAAAATGCAAGACACTTCAACACTGAAATGCACTCCGGTAAGTGGAAGCAGCGACATGGAAACAAGCACATATGTAGTTTGGGTAGAACGGACAAAGGTAGCGGGGCAGATTATCGCCCTAACGCCTCCGAAAACGCAGACAGGAAGAATAATAAACAGATCAGCTAAACCAACGTTGTTAATTTCTACTGGACCAAGTACCGCATTGATAACACAGAACTAGCACTATTGAGAAGCCGGGTTATATTACTGGTCCGACAATCCTGCTTGCGGTTTTACAATGATTTTCCTAATGACCCCAGCCAGCCGCATTACGGATTTTCTAACGTCAAAATTTCCAAAGTGAAACAGCCAGACCAACGCTCGATGATTTAAGCCCATGTAATTCAAAGGGCAAGTTCCTCAATGTGGAGGAACTGTATTCGCTACTGTTTATCCGCCTCCTCCCCCCCCCCCCCCTTCTCTTTACCGAGGTGCCGCGATGGCCGAGCGGTTAGCCTACTCGCCTCTCCCCGGGCTGGGTAACTCCGGGATTTTTGCATGTGGGAATCGTGCCGGACGATGGCGCTGGCCGTAGGGTTTTCTCGGGGATCTCCCGCTTCCCCGCCCTTTCATTCCGGTGCTGCTCACCTCAATCACCTTCATCGACTCTCAAGACCTCACTGTTAAGAGCCAACCAAATCTTTTTCAATTTATAAATAATATTAATTAAAACAGACAAAACGTGTGCGTCGGTAATACCTAGTGAGAAATAGTTCTCATGAAAAATAGTACCTATTACAGAATAATGTGCACGAATGCCGTGCGCTGTCCCTCTAGTGTATATGTTAAGCTTTATTTGCACGAGGCGGAGAAATATCCTGGAAGTAGGACTTTAGCAGGGCTTAAGAAAAGTCGCAAGTAACCGTGAATGGACTATATATTGGCTGACATCTTAACCAACGCCTTCCTCTTCTGTCATTTATCTCCCATTAAAACAAATATTCCCTTGTGTATATGCATTTAGGCTTATGAATATGTGCATTTATACATGTATATTAATTTATTACATTCATCTCGTGTTCGTATATCCATGATTTTCCTCACACCTGGTATCAACTTTTAAGTTTTATAAATAACGCTATTACTTTCTGCAAGAAGATCGTCTTCATAATTTATTCGTGAAGTCCTGAGCAACATATCAGTGTTATGTCTTCTGAGTACATTTCCGAAATGTCTTTTCCTGCCTCCTGTCCCATTTTTGAATATGAGGAAAACTAATTATAAACGAAAATTCATCCAAAAACGTTTTAACAGATTGGAGCTTTCAACCACAAATTTTCACAAATATTTTATTTTATAATTTCCTGATCATGTTTGTGTACTTACACAAGCGAGTTTTTTTTTTGTAAGTGTATTGCTTACAGTATTAACACATTATAGGATTGTATAAATGTGTTCGTAGAAATCGGGCCACTTGCGCAAAATGGGATATAATGAAGGTATAGTTCTACTCGTGCCCCTAACAGACGATTCATTACTCAATACAAAGCCGCAGCATTCTGTTGTTTTGTTATATATTTCGCTCTTGCGTTGCTGCTAAGAATATTTTAACCAATACAAATCCCCTCAAATCACTGTGTTTTATGTGCTGCATAACTTCTTATGATGAAATGCATAAGTATAGGCGTGTTTGTGCGGTTTTTATTTTGAGTAGCTATTATATTCGAGTTTTCAGGTGTTTCATTGAGACATTAATTTGATTGTATATTGAACAGTTTTTAAGCGTAGAGTGGAAGATTGGTTGAAACTGTACCATGAATCGCCCAGGTAACGTTTCCAACTGCTCATGAATTAGATCTACAAGAGTAAATACCAGATTATTTTTGTAAATTAAAAAAAAAAAGTTGCAGTTGGATTTGTGTAAAAATGTTTCTGCAATGATGACTAGTTGTAATATGTTTTGTTTGTTGAGAAAAAACTTTATTCTCGGATTTGATATCGTTAGACTTGCACACAATAGTGCTGGGTTAATTGAACAATAAGCAGGAAACGGTTTTGATAATAATGAAACTATTTTCTATTAATTTTCTGAACTTATTCGACAGTGTTACAATTTTTCGAATTCCGTGGGCATAGACAGGTTCATTAAGGAATTAAGTATTAGAAATTTCTTAGAGTATCTCGCTACGCCCTTAACCAAGAACGTGGCAAAGGGACTCGATACAAGCCCGCTACTCACTACAAAACGCCACTAAACCAATAGAGAGCTGAAATCTTAAGTTTTCCTGGCAATGAACAAATAACACATGAAATATTCTGCAAGATTTCATTTGATTTATTAGTAAGATGTAGCATATCTTTTTCATCGTCCAAAACCAACACATAAATTGTTATAAAATGCACTTATAGAAAAATGTATTTGCTGTAACAGCCTAAAGACTGTGATTATTCTTTTGCCAAAATAAAGCCAAATATTATATTATATTAAATACTGGATTAATTCAAGTTGGTTATGCGTATAAAACTAATATGGCGCTATAAATATATTTATATGCAATCTCACTTTTAAAAGTCTTTGGCAACATTTTTGCTAATATCTGCACCTTTCTGGAAAAAACGTTCACTTTCTTTTAACATCTTTAAAAGTCTCGTAACTTCCATTATTTCTCATGAACACACTCTTTTAAAATGCAATCTTAAAATGCATCTCATAAAAGATTAATGACTTGCCAAGTAAAACATTATTTTGAGACAACAGGGCTTGTTTAAAAAGCTCGCATAGTTTATAAGCCTTTTTATTTGTATTCTACATCATGAATACCTTAACTTTAAACAAAAAAAATTATCTCACAATAATTATTACTTTGGCATAAAAATGTTAGGTACTTCACCAATTAACATTTTGTAACTTTACAGAAAATATTTAGTTAAGTCTCTTTTTAGTTTAAAAATTACTCTTAAGTATGGCTGCCAAGAAAATAACATTTTGAATTTTTAATCAGCCGACTTAAATTTATGCAGAAAAATTCTGTCATGTGGTTTAACAAAGAGAAACATCTACCTATCCACTATCAGGACTCTTAAAGTGCACCTTATTTCATTGTAACCAGAAGGGTAACTATATGTCATATTTCAATAGAGAGTAATATTTAACTTCGTGTGCCGCAGTCATTCTACCCGAATCAGCATTTCCCGGGTATTTATACAAAAGTTTTGGCTGTTATCCCCATCCCCTCCCTGATGGGGATAATTAAAAAATCTCATCCATAAGATCACAGGGTACATTCTCAATTATGCGATACCGTTCATAATACGAGTAGAAAACACCACATCCGGAGTGCTGTAGTCGCTGTTTCTGAGCGCCACTGGTTCAATTTCCACGCTAACACTGCGCCGCCACACCAGCGCTGCCAAGCGGCGATCAGGCTAACCAGCCCAGGCAGTATACGCCAGTGCAGGAGAGGTTCGTGTCGTGGGCGGTCGCAATGCTCGCCGCGCCGTACTTCAATGCCGGACGTCAAACTGCACGTAGCGAGGCCTCGTCGCAGAACTTCAAGTACTTGCTGTTATTAAGGTAGGCAGGTATCGTCCAACGTATGTTATGTGCAGAATTTGTAACACCACGCGTAGATTTGGCAGGGATTGCCCATGACAAACGGTGATATTCGCTTGGCGTTACTGCGCAGTTAGCACAGCCAGGCCGGTCTAGGAGACGCCGTCAGATAGGGTAGTTGAAGTCGGGAGGCGAAAATTTCCAATTTTTGAGACACCCGTCTGAATCTATAAATTGTAATCCAAAAATACTCCTAACCTACTCTCTCGGCAATATTGGCTATTACTTGCTATTTTCAGCTAACATTTACATAAATGTTTCTCACCGCACATAAATTAAAACAATTCAATACTTAACACTAGTGTTTATAAACTGTTTTCTAACACCTAATTAATTACTTTTCAAATTATAGATTATATCTCTGACAGTTCTAGTATCTACAAAATTAAGTCTGTTACACTTGTCCAATATGCCCCACCTTATTAAACCCAGAAATCACCAGTTTTACCTGTCCGGAAACATTTGGAGCGCCCGTACACATCCGCACTCTACTCTCCAGTACCTCTCCCTCCAGTGTCGCTTATAGCCGCTGCACATAAATCAGTCCGCCACCGCTGGTCGCTATTGGCCGAACTTCGCCAGGTGGCTATCACACAATGCCGGCCCTCCGGTTTCAGCGATGTTTATAATGTCGGCGAGTCTTAGCCTAGAACCTTCTTCGCTCGCCACATTACGTCGATGGAGGTGATGACTAGAAAATGTGTGAAATAGCCCGCCGCTGCCAACCCTTCCAGCAGAAGAGGGGTGGGGTGACGCCAGTTCAGGTCAGCTGTCAATCATCCCCCAGCCATCTGGCGATTTAGTGGGCCCGCTTTGGGGAGGGTTTTGACTATGCGGCTTCAGTCGCGGTGGCCCATCCACTGCTACGTCAGTAATGAACGCATGTGATCGCCACGGGAGGCGGGACGGTCTGTGCATAACAATAATTACATTATTTTCTATTAATTATTTACTGTGTGTAAAGGGGCCACGGTGGTATAGTGTTTAGACTACTCGCCTGCCACCAAGGCGAACTGGATTTGATTCCTGGCAGGGTTACGCCTGGATGTTCCATATGCGGGAATCATTTTCTCGGGAATCTCCCGTTTCCCCCGCACTTGCATTCCAGCGCTGCTCCATAGTCACCTCGCTTCACTCTCATTAACTCTCAAAACCTCGCTGTTGACAGCCGGAAAAACCTCTCCACTTCATATTTACTGTGTAAGTCGATGTGCTTATAATTTATTTGATCCACTAGACTCGAGCTCGGCAATTTCAACGTAGGCTTAGATCTGGCACATTTTTATGTGAGTTTATAATCGCCTGCAGTCGTAATAACCGGTTTTTCGTTATCTTGTTTATTTAATTTTTTCCGTTACAATTACTTCTCGATGTAAAAAATCACGATGGGGATTCCTGGACATTCATCATTGCGATTCAGATGCCTGTAATGAAAAATACAGAACTGAGCACGAAAAATACTTAAAAAAGACAAGCAACATATGGACGAGAAAATAAATATATGTTTACATGTAAAACAAACACAACGAGGAAACTCGCAGAAGAACAAACAGTAGTTTTCCCACGACTGACAGAATGCGACGTTTCGGGAACTGCAATCTGTTTCCGTCTGTTTTTTCCATAACAGACATCTGTATCGCAATGGCGAATGTCCAAAAATCACAATTTTGTCATTCACCCCCATTGCACTATTCATTCAAAGTTCACAAAAATTCACGAGTTTACTTATGGGGGCTATTTTCGTAGGTGATAGGTTTTCGTCAATATACATAAATTCTAGTATGAATTAAGCACAGTGTAAATAATGTCAACAACTTCTTCTTTTCTTTTTTGGTTAAATCTGCATGTTTTTTAAATAGTTACTGGTCATGGCATAGACTACATTCGTGGGTGATAATGAGTGACAAGGGTCAATATCATTGTTGTCAAGAAAATCCAGGTAAATTTTTCCTAGATCATAGACAAACTGTCTACAATATTTCTGACTTGAATGAACAGCTAATTTCACAATTTTCTGTCCAAACACGATGCTTTAGGTTCTTGTATTACTTTTCCACTATGGTTAGCAAAAAGATTTTATGGACTACTCCAGTTCATTAAAAGTATTGTAATGGTAATTGATAGTGAATCCGATAATTGTTATTAATAGTATATTCATGTATTTTGTGTTTCTACATATATGAGAATAGGAGATAAGAGCACTATGCATATTTTACAAAACCGAGCTTTTGACATTGTCTTATTGTATTTTTCGCGCTACTTCCAAGTTGTAAAGCATTATATACCATACGAATAATAAGTAATTGAGCCAGTAGGAAGGGCATTATATGTCATCATGATATCGAGGTAAACTGCACTAATGTAAATGTTCATATTTGTGACGTGGTGCCCTTTAGCTCCAACACACGGATATACAGGATATTTCACGAGGAGTTACCGCCACTCACAGGGCCTATTTCTTACATCATTTGGAGCAAAATATGGCATATTAATGTGTTCCTCTTCCCAATATTTACAGAGTAATTCGAAACATTTGAAGAATGGCGAATAAAATAATAACCCTTCCCGAGGCATATACAGTGATGTATTATCATACCGTATTGTTTACAGTTGACCATCACAATTATGTCTAACAAGCTTACAAAACATGGTCTAAAATGTTTCCGTCTACTCCCATACACTTGGCCGCACGCTTACAACACGCACATGTTGCTCTACGTAGCTGCACACGGTTGTCATTGATTTCTGTAGCGGCATGCATGATATGCGCAAATAGTTCCTCACGTGTGCGCAGTCCTTTGGTAAGCAATATCCTTCATCCATCACCATACGCAATAATCTGGTGGTGATAGATCTGGCGATCGAGGATGCCAGGGGTAAAAACCGCCTCGTCCTATCCATTTATCAGGGAAATGCACATGTGAGTGTTTAACCACGGCGTGGTGTAAGTGAGGAGGTGCAACATCATGCTGGAAGATCGTACGACATATCACTTTTAACCAAATATCCTCAAGTATCAGCGGCAGTTCTTCTTGCAAAAATTGCAGATACGCCAGACCAGTCAAGCATCCAGCGAAAATGAATGGCCCAATCAGCCAATCGTGTAAGACACCACACAGTGATGTTGAAATGCTATTGACAACTCCTTTCACTGTAGGGTTGGTATGCTGATTGTCGAATTACTGCGTAAATATTGTGTTTACGACCTACACTTATATTACATATTATACATGTAAGGAGTAAGCCATCTGAGTTGCGGTATTGCTCGTGAATCATCTTGTATACATATATCTATATATACGTACATGAATATATATAAGTATATCTATATACATATATGTATATGTGTTCCATGTAGTATTTAGAATATTCAATTCACTATGAGGAAGCACGATGATTTAAGATTGCACTACACACATCTGAAAATCATGAAAAAGAATAACAACTGTACAGAAATATTTCCGGTTCTCTTGTTCCAGGAGGAATGTTGCTGGCGGTTACCCTAGCGTGCCTCGCACTTCTGCGAACCAGCCGCAGTATCGAGGTGAACGAGGAAGTGGAGGAGAACAGCCACAGTCAGATTGTGAACGTGTCCAACCTCGACACGAAGCCGTGGGTGCCGCTGTCCAGCGAGGACGTGCCCAGGTCGCCATTCCTCTCCGCCGAGGTCCACGCCAGCAGCCACAGGCCGCGTCCCACGAGCCCTGACCACGAGGCCTACATCCAGCAGGAGATAGCGAGTATGTTCCTGAAGCTGCGGGCCCAGTACAAGAACGATGGCGGCGCCAAGGACATCGCGTACCTCAGGTCCGGGAGAGCCAGCAGGGCGACGATCTAGCCCCCAAGCACGCTCAAGGTTCTGAGGCACCCGTTAAGTTCGTCTACGAACACCAGCCACACGACGACGACCACGACTCCCAAGCCAGTGCAGATGACGAGTTCCAGAAGTACCTGCAGGTCTACCTGCCGCACTTGTCGAACGTTGCCGGGCCAGAAGAAGTGGCGAGCTCCTACACTAGTGTAGGGCACGGCCAGCAGTACGCCACATTCGAGACAGAGGAACAGCAGCGACTGTATCCGTACCACCACACACACCAGTCCCTCGGCAACAGCATCCACGCTGCGCACAACACTGCTGGGAGGCACTACGAGAGTGAATACGCTGTGGGCAAAGATCTTCCCAGTGGAGAACATTTAAAATTTATCCAGAACCACTACAAACCTCACGTCGGTGATGATCACGGACTGTACGCGGCAGCAGTGGCGGAGAGCCTGGCTCAGAAACCGCTGAAGTTCGAGAGTGACGTGAAAGCTACGAGGTTCACGGGTGCTGGAAGTAACAGATGGATCAATCTGCCACCAGCTCCTTTGAAGAGCAGTTCCCACCCATATACTTTCCACTCGCCTTCGTTGCCTGCTGACCTGCACAAGAGTGCGGGCGCACCCCCAGTTGGCAAGCCCTATCATCCTAAAAGGTGAATGTATGCGTATGTTTATAGCACTCCACTTTCCTGAAACAGATCGATCCATTAAAATACGCCCCAGTGTGGATTGGAAAGGGCATATTTACGTGCCCCGGTGTTATGCCTGAAGGTTTATCAGGGGACGGCTTATAAACTAACTTACGACCTAACTTAAACTAACGCCCATGCCTTACCTAGGATTCAAACTCAGAATCTCCCGCACCCTAGACCGGCAGCGCACCAACCGACTGTGCCACGGGAGGTCGGCTCCCAGTGTGGCACACTCGCAATTTCGCCAGTGTGCGTATCATTGCTCACTTTAATTTAGATTTACAACCTACGAGTTACTTTTACTTCTAAATTCGTAAAAAAAATCAAAAAAAATCTGAGAGTTTAGAATATTTCCGAGAGTTGAATGAACTGTTTCTTTATTTTCATTAATTTTCGAACCGGAATACTGGGCAAGGTGAAATGAGATGTGGGAAAAGCAGTGGTGGAATGAAAACAGGGGAATGAATACGAATACACTGAGAAACGCCAAAACCACAGCCACACTACTCACACGAGAACTCTCACTGATATTTTTACAGCCCGTCGTGTTCTGTGGCTGATTCACAGGCCTCAGCGGTGCGAGATTACTTAAGGATACGAGACATGTATGTTGAATTCGCACAGATGGACTGGGGAATGTATACATATCTTCAGGTTAAACCAGGCAGTGTGTCAGATGGAAGGGGGAGAGGGTGGAATTGCGGAAGAGAAAGGACGGCGGGGCTCTGGCGGCTGATGCTAACAACAAACGTAATAACTAGCACTATCTAGTGTCCAATACTGGAAAAAGTGTATGTGTTGAAGGAATAATTTCGTGGCCACTGGACAGATATGATTAATTGGTATGGGTGATGGGATAATTTGTTACATAAGGCCAATGAGGAGGACGGGGTGTGAGTTGGTTAGTGTTGTGGGGTGTAGGGTGGGTTACGTTCCTCGATTTTTAGAATTATTTTTTTCTATTTTCTCGCGATTTTTATTATGTTTTGATGGTGGCTGGGGGGGGGGGGGGTTGGTTAGGGCGGTGGAATGAATGTGAGGTTAATGTTATATGTTCCTGAATTTTCTTATATGTTTTTTATATACCTTCTCCTGTATGGAAAATAACTTGTAAATAAATATACACACTGGCGAGCGACACTCTACCAGGGGTCGTTCTATGCAAACCCACGTGTTTTATCTAGGGAATTCATGTACTTATTAGAGATCCCTGTTTTTAAGAAATGTTTATTAAATTCGTTTTTATAAAATAATTTTTTAAATTTCTTTTATTAAAATCATATTTAGGGTTACAGGTCGCTGGAATTGACAGCCGGGGGTTTGCAGCGCGCGGGGGGGGGGGGGGGGGGGGGGGGGAGATGAACAAGGCCGCCTCCCGCGCCTGTGACGTCATGGTGGATGGCACAACAGCACTAACCCAACACCCGTTGTCCCCGAACGAAGATAATCTAACTACTTTTCTATAGCAATTCCTTATGCTTCAAAATTTTCAGTCACAGTATAATTTATGCCCTCCGCCATAGCTCTAATGATTCTAGCATTTTGTGGTCCTCTTTCCTTACTAGCATTGTTTCGGTCTGTGTGATGCAACACTTCACATAACATGTGCGAGTATTTTCCAAAGTCTTTTTTTTTTCTTTGAATGCTACTTTGGTTATTGCAATCCTGGTCTTCACTTTGCACACTGTGTATCTTCTATGATAACACTATTTTCTGTTCTCTGGACGAAAAAAATTTACACGATATATTAATTTCCCTTGCAGCAAATTTGCGAAACTCTGATCTAGTTATAAACTATGTTTAACCTCGTATCATTGTGTGCTTACAGAAGTCAGACAATAGGACTGCTGAAGAAAGCTCTGAACATGCTGGCCGCCTTCATCCCACTGGGTCTGTTCTTGGCTGCTCTGACGCCCAATGTCATCCAAATCAACTCAACCCAGTGAGTGCTCGCAGTATGTTTCAACAGACCTTACATATGTTCGATATTGTACGTCAGTATCAGATACAAATACTTCTTATGATTAAAACTTACTCAATCCTTTTAAAACCCATGTAACTGTTGTTGAAAAAAAAAAAGTTTTTATTTGTTTTTTTGGGGGGGGGGGGGGTAAGGAGAAACAATGATTTGACTGTATGTTAATTAATGCTTTCTGTTTTGTGCCGGCAGGATAATGAATTTTGGTGGATGGCATTTTATAAACTTACATAATCTAAACTTTAATGTGAAAATTGAGGTAGAAATCAACTTTTTTTTTATCTCCATTGGCAGTCATTTGACGGATTCGACAAAGTTTAGTGAGATGACCCCAGAGAGGGTGACACATACAAACAGAGCCATGAGTTCCCTGGAACTGGTACCTGGAATACCTTGCACAGTAGGCCAATGTGTAGCCAACTACGCTGCGGAACAAAAATCAAACATAGACTACCGATGAGCAGTGGCGTAAGAACAGGCGTGATCACATTACTCCTTCTGCCCTAAATTCGGGAAAGGGAAGCAGGGTAGGCTACTTTAAATAAGCCCAACTAAAATAATTGATTATGAAGTAAGTTTCGTTCAAGTTAATTTTTTTGTTAACTGTGAGTGAAAATGTATGTCAGGTTCTTGTATACATCTTCGCTTCTAGATTACAGATTTTTTTAAATGCATGTCATTTAGGTGCCTATCGCAGCCAAATTTAATTTGTAAGGGTATTAGAAATGTACGAAAGAGGGAGCATTCTAAATTGTGCCTCCCTCCCCTTCCTCGTAGGTTGAAGCTGTTATTTTGCCTCAGAATGAGAAGTATAGTCCATTCACTGTTACTTCACTCTTTTCTGAAACCCTGCTTCAGTTATACTTCCAGGATATTCCTCAACCACATGCAAACAAATATTAACCGTGTTTATAAAATCACACCAGAGGGACAACGCACAGTATTCGTGCACACTCAGGGTAATAGTATTTTGCATAAGAACTATTACTTACTAGGTGTTTCAACACGCTAATATTCTCACTTTTTATTCATATTAATTGTAAGTGAAATATTATAATGTATAACTAAAATATAAGTAATGATTCTATTTAACCAAACATACGTTACTTTTATGTTAACACACACATGAAATGCTTGTGATACATAGAATATCTAGGAAACATCCAAACACGCCATACATTAGGGGAGATTTTTCAAAGGTTTGATTTTTAAAAAAGTGAATAAACCGCAAATAGACTATATACCCGAAACGCTACAAATAAACGTGTACAGATGCAATGGTTCATCACGTCATCCACAGGCCAACTGGAGGGGCCAGTTTCTCTCAAGTCACATGTCGGAGAACATCGGATGCACTTGTGCTACGTGTTTACACGGCAATACTTTGGAAAGAGCCGCGACTACAGACTGCGTACCGTACCCTAATTCTTGCAGATATTTCCGTTTCGAAGCACTTTGCAATACAGCAAGTACAGTTTACCGGTATTATGCCAAGTAAGTTTTTATCAGTTAGCTTAAAAATGGGTAGCGCATAAGTGAACATAAGTGACTGTTAATCAGTCAGTTTTCGTATGGCGTCTTCTTTGAGTAATTCGTAGTGTTCATCCATCAGTCCGACTCTTAAACACCAACAGGGCCATTTATATGAGAGGAGGCTGAAGGGGCGCCACCAAGGGCCTTATGAACGCTACTCATTTCACTATTCGAAGCACAGGTGTTATAGCGCAATTGCCTTCCTTGCCGTTTGTTCGATCCGAATTCAACATCTCACTTTGGACGAACAAAAGGCAACAGAAATTGAAAACACATCGGTGATCGAATTTGTCCTCATGAAACTTCTCCGTGTCAGTGGGTCAAGGCACAGATTATGCTTAAAGGAGACAGTTTTATCAAGCTAGAGTTAATGGTACAAATTCTATCAGAAGCAGAGTAACGCCAAGAAATGCTGAAGCATATCAATGAAATAATCTTATATCTGGCTGAACATAATCTTGCATTTGGTGGGAACATCGTCGAAAGTATTTCCTAAAAACAATGGAAACTTCCTTGGGTTAGTTCAACTCGTGGGACAGTTTGACAACTTTTTGATGCAACTCCTTCAGATAAAGTTTCTAGAACATCGTGTTCAAATTCTAAGAATTTTTTTTTTCTTCAAAATAAGCGTATTCGTTTTTTTTTTTTTTTTTTTTTTTTACAAAGCCTCGCTGGGAAAATAAAATTCTTTAGGTATTTTTCTCTCATCATGGACTTCACTCTAGACATAAGTCACAAAAAGAACAAGCATCACTGACTATACGTTATGTTAATCAAGATACATATATTGCTGCATCTTTAACAATATTGGAGAATGTTTTATTGGATATACAATTGTTGAAAATTATGATGGAGAGGCACATGAATGACTGCGGAGGGCAAGGCTACAACAATGGCGCTAGTATGGCTGGTATTTATAACGGTATTCAACGGGCCTTATTTATTTGTTGTGGGAGTCATAGCTTAAACAGTGTTTTTGCTGTTGGGACCGAGTCATCAGTCAAATCCACATCGCTTTTTAGTATTATCCAATGTCTGTATACTGACTTCGCTGGATCCACGAAGCGTTGATGTTTTATTAGAGAGCATGCGAAGAATAATACAGTGAAACAAGCATGCGAGACACATTGGGAAGGACGCATAAATGCCGTGAGAGCAATTCGCTATCAGTATTCCGAAATTTTACACGGTTGAGTGAAAGTGTGGGTGATCCAACAGTAGTAAGGCATGGTTCCTTCATGCGCAAGATTCCAGGCTGCAGCTCGGTGGCTATGGCCGCCATCTTAGATTCCACCATTTTGGAATTTTTCTCAAAAAATAGGTTGTTTTGCCCAAAAATAACTTCAGAAATAAATTATTTTACCTAAAAAATCCCTTCATAAATCTATTATTTTACCCAAAATTCTCTTTTATCACTAAAATATTCCAGTTTTTCCTTGCTGCAAAAAGGAACCCCTGAAAATTACCTTTAATGAGGCTCTGGCCGCCATCTTGAATTTCCCATTTTCCTCTCAAAACAGCTTGTTTTACCCACAAACCTCCAGAAATGAGTTATTTTAGCCAAAATTCCTCAAATATCCCTAACAATGTTCCCTTTTTCTCTAAAAACTAATCCAAAAGATTCAGAAAAAAATTATTTTAAATTTAAATATATATTTATAATTTAAAAAAATGTAAATATGTAAATATTGAGTGTTATATACCACCGGACCCCTCTTTTCAAGGTGCATACGATCATGATGCCTTATAGATTATGTAACCCAATGTCGGGACCACAACACTGGATTTAAAAGGTATGCTCCTACCTGCTGCCCGGCAGCTCTTAACACACTGCTCTCAAATCCTTGAGCGTGCATCGAAAAGCTTGCTATGCACTCAGCCTCATTAAAAAATCGTTAAACGATCATACATCTAGGAATTGACAATTTCATAAATAAGTAGAATGTTTATATTTAAGTTCATTTAGTTTATCATTTGAAAAAATGACGAAATATTTAAAACATACAGTGTAATGTATCGACATTCCTTTTTAATGCAAAATCAATTTTAAAAAATTAAATTATATACATTCCACACTTTGTAAAGGGCAAAAAGTAAATTTTGAGTAAAATAATTTTTTTGATTCCTGAAATTATTTTTGGGTAAAACAAACGATTTTTGAGAAGTATTCTAAAATGGTGGAATCCAAGATGGCGGCCAGAGCCACCGAGACACATCTTTGAATCCTGCACATGAAGTAACTATGCCCCAATCAGTGTAGCCAGATTGGGAGGTCCCCCCTCCCAAATTTGGGGTCTTTTCTTGCTCTTGGGGAAAATATTTTTTTTGGGGGGGGGGGGGGGGGAGTAAAATCTTTGGGGGGATTTTGAAAAGTTCACTGGGGCTTTCGAGGGTTTTGCTTACTGCTTTAGGGATTATTCATAATTATGTCTTGCTGTTACATAAACAACTAAATCATCAATTATCATTTCTGAATAAAAGAACATTGACTCATCAAACAAAAGCTAAAGGTTATGTCATAGGTAACGATGCACTCATGCACAACAATGTCAGTATCTTGTGTAGCCGCCTTTAGTGTGGGATGTTATCTTAGGGAATAGTGGTCCACTCTAACTCCACCTGTTTCTGCAATTGGTAGAGGTTTGTCGCCGGTGTTGCAGATGACACCAAACGCCATCACATCATGTCCCACACATGTTCGATGGTGGACAGGTCGGTTGATAGTGCTGGTCAGGAGAGTTGACAAACACCTTCGAGAGCGTTTTGGGTATCACGGGACGTGTGTGCACGGACACTGTCCTGCTGGAAGAGGACATCTCCTTGGTGTTGTAGGAATGGCAACAAAATGTGCTGGATGATGTTCTGGGTGTAGTGTTCACTGTTTGTGTCAGTGTTCCCTCAACAAACACTAGAGGAGTACGGTCATGGTAAGTTATTGCCCCCCAGATTACGATGCCAGGAGTTGATCCTGTATGTCGCTGCCATATACGCCCTGGTTGTTGCTGCTCTCCTGGCCAACGCCGCACTAGCGAACGTCCGTCACTGACACCAAGGCCGAATCTGCTCTCATCACTAAACACAACTTCGTGCCATTCATTCCTACAGTCGCGTCGTTCGCGACTCCATCCGAGGCGGGCTGCACATTGATGAGGTGTGAGAGGAAGCCTGGCGAGCAGCACCCTTAATCGTAGTACAGTGTTCAGCAAATTGTTGTTGATGGTCCTAGCTGACACCCTGGGTGCAACAGTTTCCCTAATCTGTGCAGCGGTCGCTGTGCGATCAGCAATGTCTGCTCGTCTGATGCGGTGGTCCAGGTGGGAATCCGTATGCTGCTGCCATCCGGAACCAGGCTGACGA
Organism: Dryococelus australis; assembly: GCA_029891345.1. NCBI lineage: Eukaryota > Metazoa > Arthropoda > Insecta > Phasmatodea > Phasmatidae > Dryococelus > Dryococelus australis. The sequence continues at coordinate 25,834,372 of CM057004.1, forward strand.
GCATCTGCACCATCGTCGGACCACCGGCACCACCGATGATGCACAGCGGACAATTCACATCCTATACGTTGGGCAATTCTTCGAAAGGCCCATCCAGCTCCCTCAGGCCCAAATTACGACATCGTTCAAAGTCCCTTAATTACACGAAGCGGCCTATGTCGTCGTGGCATGTCTACAATACTTACTACACACAGGCCAATGCTTGAAACAACAGACTACTCTTTCACCGAGTCAACTACAGTTGTATTGGGCTCAGGGGTGTTATGGCTAGTACGCGGTTGCTGCTCTGTTCACATCACAGCACAGCACAGTTAACTGTTAATCACTGCATGTATCGCCGTCTATCAGTGCCCCATGCACATATGGTTTTTTAACGCCACCGCTTTAGTGGTGTTCATTTTTCATTTTCCATCAGTGTTTAAAAAACTTCAGCCTGAGCATTAAATGTGCACTAGTTTTCGCTCACCGTTTATCCATAGTGATGTCAACATCTTGTGTTCAAACAGTGTTTTTTTACATAAGAAAATATTTTATGTCTTTGTTGCATTTCAAATGCGAACAGAGTATGCGTGATAACCTTTCCAATCAAGTATTTCTGTAAACAGTTGTGCCTAACCAAGAATTTGGACCACAGGGTGTTTGACTGGAATGCCGGTAAAATAAGTGGCTCAGTGCTGGAACTCGTCAATGCACTGCTGTAATACGCGCTCTTTCTTACGTTCCCTCCACGGGTGAGTGAGTGAGTGAAGAGATTTCGGGGCCTTGAGGACCGATGAGGGTAAAGTGAGGTGAGTGTGAAGCACCATAAGAATGAACGGGCGAGGTAAACAGGATATCCTCGAGAAAACCCGCCGACCAGCGGGATCGTCCGGCACGATTCCCACTTGCGAAAATCTGGAAGTGACCCGGCTGGGGATTAAACCCAGCTCGTCTTGGTGGGAGGCGAGCATACTAACCGTTTAGCCAAGGCTATGTGTAAAGATGAAAGGCCATAACAACTCCCACACATGAACGCAGTAAAGAAAAATTTCTCAATCAAAATTTCTCGACTCGAGCTTGTATCGTAACTGGGACTTCTCGCTATCTAACTAGGACTCCTAACAAGTGTATCAAATGGTCAGATTAAATTAACATACAGGTTAGATCATAAAGTTAAGTTTCATTGGCTAGGCCAAGAAAATGAAGTGAGCATGTTAGTTTAAATAACTATTTTGGCCTTTAATTTTATTTTTAAATGTTAGGTCATGTAAAGTTTGCACTACAATATTATTTCAGAGATTAACGTATACAAGGTATTTTCTTTTGGAATTACTCTTAAAAACTGTTATCAGGAGCCCCATGTTTGAAACTACCAGGAAGAATTCGCTAGCGAATTGATCCGATACTTACATTCCGATAACGAGTGTCAAAATACCAAAAGGCGTATTTTTGAGATGGCCGTAGCGATTGTCGGAATAAAATGTATCGGAGTGTTAAAGTCTCAATATTACAACTTGGCATAGTTGCATTTCGTGTGTAGTCGCCGAATCTTAACCAATAATTTTGACTCTGTTGTGGCAGTAAAAATGTTTTAAATTACACATATATCTTGTTTTTTATTATTGAATAGACCGGGTAAAAGAATGCACGTTAGTAATTTATTGAGTGACAATTTATATTCACGGGACACAGACAATCCACAGGAACTCTTTAATTACAATGCGGTTTCGTTTTATATCTTAAAATAGATCGTAATTTACATAATTACGTCATTTATTTCCAAAATAAAATAACTATAGTCGTGAACGCACATGTAAAGGGATAACGCATATTGCTATAGCGTTAATTAAGTATAATTATTAATATACTTAATATACTATGATATTCGAGCTATATTAGAAAGGACTGTCGTACATGTTACCTAGTTGTAGCGTATAACAAAATGCAGGCTGAATAGCTAAAATATCATATTTATATTTTGCTGGTGTAAAAATATCACTACAAAAATCTGGCAACACACTAGCTATGGATGTAATATAGTCTATATAAAACACTTCATTAATATTTGCACGGCCAAAGAAAATTTATTTCGTTTTGATTCGCACAGATTCATGGATGGATAAGTTCTATGAATGGTAGGCTATTCCAATATGTGATAAGCTCGAAATATTAACATACCGTGTATGCAGACAACTGCCTAACTTGTGTTATTGTTTTAGTGCTGGCTGCTTTTCGCAGTTGCAATTTTTCCTGTAAATTTGATTTCATTATTTGTTTTGTGTTTCAACTGTTTAGTGTTATAATTTGCGTGATAATAGTAGCATTCTGTCAGTTTCACGGAGTGTATATTCCCAAGTTTTCTATATCTCACAATGGTATTACAAACAAATCTCTAAGAGGAACGACGATTCCAGCAGCCACCTTGCTGTCTGTATCATTTCTACACTTCATGGCTCGATTCTGGTATACCAATTCTGTTATAGATTATTCGAAAATCAGTTGTAAGCATTCCGATAACGGAATGACATTATTCCTGTGGAGGAAATATTCCGATAGTTTCAAGAATTGAGCCCCAGAAGGTTTTTTTATGTCGAAAATGCTGTTTTCGTTCATATTTTTAAGTGTCCTTTATTTTAAAAAATAAACAGTGGTGTTACCAATTACTAGACCATCTCATTCGTGGTTATAAATGTTAAAAAAAAAAAAAAAAGTTACATAATAACATTTTATGAACTAGTGTTACAACGCTTCCGGGCAGAAAGTTCAAACGAAAACAAACATATTTTGTTAAAAAACATATAAGCGGAAACATCTCCTCTCACCGCCCGAGGTGCGCCAAAGAGCCAACGTAGGGTTTCGTCGAGCTAGGGAGAGCAGGGAAATGAACTCTCGTATGTTTGTGTAGTCATTTTATTGCCAACTATGAATGTCTGAAATCAATGTTACAGTATAAATGTTGTTTACAGAAACAGTTCGATGTGACGACCATCTTGCCCAACGCAGAGATGACATCGATGGAGCATGTTGGTTTTCACTCTTTCCAACATTTCTAGTGAATTCCGAATCCTCGCAAATGCGTCGTGGATTCTTTAAATAAGAATTTCTTATGTTTCCACTGGGGTTTCGCACACCAGGGATTTCACGTAACTCCACAGAAAGAAAGTCAGGGATTTCACGTAACCCCACTGAAAAAAAAAAGTCAAGACTGGTTAGATTAGGTGATTGGGTTAGGGGAAAAAGGAGGTGGGAGAGAGAAAAGGGGGGGGGGGGGCACGATACTTGTCCTTCACCAAACGTTTCGCTCAGGTACCATTTCACTGCCGCTGACAAATGTGGAGGGACCCCATCATGCTGCAACCACATTTGAAGTCGCACGTTCAAAGAGGGATAACTTCTAGGAGCCCACGTAAATAGGTAAATAATTTTGCAGGAAACAAGGTAAGAAGCACCGTTGTCAACATGGTAGAAAGAAAGGGCCGTCGAGTACATTACCCACAATGCCAGCCCAGTCGTTTACCAAAACACGTTCTCGACGTGCTGTGATGAACGATGCGTGTGGATTTAGATCGGACCACATATGACTGTCGTGCGTGTTGTGCAGTCCGTCCTGCATTAAGTGCACCTCGTCAGTGAACATAACACAAAAATCGGGGTCTTATTCTGCTTGACGAATGTTCCAGCCAGAAAATGCGACGCAGCGAGTATAGTCAGCTGGTACTATGGCTTTCACTTTTTGGTCATGGTACGGATGTAAGAGCTGCTTGTGTACGACTTTCCAAACATTGGCTTTATTCGTACCAAGATAATGTGCTTCAGATCTGGTGCTCGTGCTGGGATTTTCTTCAAATCCGTGAATAACGCCCTCTTTAGACCTTTGAGTTGCGAACCCTTCTCGGGGTACTGGTGTCGATCCTGTTATGGGCTACCTTACCTGTCTCGCGCAACTGACGGACGAATCGGTGCAAAATGGCGTGGGCAGGAATACGATGATTTGTAAACCTATCCTGGTACAATCGACGAGACGGTCTTCCATTTTGTTCAGTTTCACCGGAAAATGAGGAGCATGTCTGTGTACTCCATGCAGAACCACAGATTTTGAAACACTTAACAACAGCGTTCTTGAGGCTGCACGTTTCCACTCGGATCAACAAACGTAAAGACTTACCACTCGTCGAATGGGCCATTAATAACACTGCTTCCACACCTCCTCTTCCTTCCTCTTAGGCGCGCTCTGGCGGTGAGAGGAGACGTTTCCACCCACGTTTTTCTTAACAAAACATTATTGTTTCGTTTGAAATTTCTTCCCTGGAGCGTTGAGACACTAGTTAATTAACATATACCTATATGTAAACATACATATGCACGCACACGCATCTTGTTTTCTTTGATTTGGCAGGCCTGAGACACCCACCCGACACCGGTCGATGGACGGAACTATACAAGATGACCTGGAAATTTACCCAATATTTGGTCTGATAGAAGAATATGGGTACGACTCGTTGGACGATCCGGACTGTGAAAACAGGATCTTCTGTGAAATTTCGCGGCTTGGAAGTCATCCAAACGGCAATGTGATCCAAAAAGGATTCTGGCAGTTGACTCAGAAGTAAGTAACCAGACTAGAACAAAGGTAAAACTGTAGGAAATAAAATTCTAAAACTTACAGATTTAAGTACATAAAATAGTATTTAAAAAAGCAACGAATGTTGCTACACGCAGCTATGTTTAAGTTACATACATCTTGGAAGAGGGCAATATAGGTTTAACGTGTAAATCTAGCCGATTCTTAATGGTAACCAGAAATACATGTCTTGACGAATCCCACTTCTCCACTAAGATTAAACTGATTTTCGTAGGCAATAGTACATATAACGGATCATGTTTTTTTTCACCTGGTTCATCCTTAGACAGAAACGAAGATCTGGCGTTATGTACCGAGAGGCCATAGTCTTTCTTATAGCTTCACCTTGATATTCACTTATTGTACGTTATCAGTTTCCTAAATAAATGTAGTGCTACTGAAATTAACTAACACCATTAAGTGCATGTATTTATTTTCTTAGTAATGTAAATAAATTCCTATTGCATTAGTCTTTTTTTCTTTCTGAAAACAAAGCAGGAATGCTGTACTCAAACTACAAAACTTGTTTAATATCTAATTATTTATTCATTAACTGCTTTATGTTAATTTCTTCCTTTTTTCTGTATGAAATATGACCTCAATATATTGTACGATGACGTATATTGTACAACTATTCAATCACAGTTTCAGTAAACTTCGTTGTCAGTATCCCTGTTTTGACTACGCACTGCATAAAAGCCCATGTCTACCTGAATGAAATTATTCTTATATTCAATTTTATCCCCCTAGCCATAGCAGTTCTTAGTTGTAAATGTGTAAAAATCTAATCTATTTCAACAGCACTAAGCAAATGTTATATTTTACGCTTTGTTTTACTTTGCTAAAGGTGAACTTCGATTGGCATCTTCTAAAAAAAAAAAAAAAAAAAGCTGGCGGAAAGCAGACTGCCACCAATAACTCATTACTTGTACACGTTATGAAAAAAAATCAAGAAAAGGTTTTAGAAAATTATATTCCCTATAGAAGTATATGTGGATAGGTAGCCGACACAGAGTATGGGCAATTTTTGAGTTATAGCCTTGAATATCCTGGGAAATTGTTGAACCAAGTCGTGATAAGTGCCCTTCTCACCATCAGGCCTACTTAAAATACAATATATAATTAATTATTAATTTCTTATACTATTTTAACCCAAATACCAAAATGAAATTCGCTAAATATTGCTGCAATGAAATGGCCTATGAAAGATTACTATACATTTTATCACACGAGTTTTTGTTCCACAGATTACATTTTTTTTAGTCTCCCTTACTTTAAACACGCATTTCAATTTATTTCAGTCACATTTAAAATACGGAATGTTTTGAGCAGTGTGTTTACACTGTTCACTAGAAGGGTCACTGGACGTCTCTTAGAAGTAGTAGTTTCACATCGCAGGGTGGTACTTTTAATGTCTCCAATTCCTTTCGTTTTATATAAATTACAATTTTATCAAGGTTTCCTTCTTTCTTATTTATTTTATTCAAATTTAACATTATTCTTGGTTTGGAGGGAATGACGATAGACTTTCGTCTTTAGAGCTAGTGTTGACAGAAAAACTGGATTCTGACGGCAGATAGGTCATTTCTTTTTTATTCCTCTCCTCATTCCCTTTCAGTGTGTTTGCTGATGACTTAACGTGCTCCTCATCACTCTTGTAATCTTCGCCAATTCCAAGGAAATTAACATAAAGATAACCCATCCATTCCAGCTTCTCATAAAATACTGCATATTATAAGCTGTTAATTTTGGTTTGCCATATCCTCGTGTTTTCAGCTATGGTTATGTATTAATGCTTCTATGAAAAATGCAAGTGCGGTTCAAACTTCATGAAATTAGCAATCTTCCTTACAGCCCTCTTTAAATTTACATTTTTCTTGTTATTCCTTACTCATTTCTGAACATGATTTTTTTTTCTCGAAAGAATATCGTCAAAGATAAGCTTCAGTAGGTTTGCAATGAGAGAAGGCTGAAAAATCTATTTTAAACAGAATTTTTGTATTTTACGTTTTTCAGTTGTTTTGAACAAGAACCAATGGTGTAAATCCTCCCTTTTGTTCATATCCCCACTTCACAAATTATTAATAAGGAAAGATAATTTTAAGTATGTATTAAATATTACTGTATACAGGGACGCCAACTTGTAAATTTATTCGGGGTGCTCAAAAATAAAACAATGCTCTTAGAACTACTGGCGTAATATAAAGGGTTTAATGGGTTGAATATTGAGTGTGCTGAGCAACCCCGAAAATATTTTTGAGGGTGCTCTATATGTGAAGCATCCCCGCAGTTGGCGTCTATGACTGTAACAACTGTGATTTCTGTAATAACACTAACACCAATAGGGCATGAAACTGAAATTATTTATAAAGTAAGTACGTTACAAATCTAGTTATTTTTACACTTTGTTGGAGGGGAAAAAAAAAAAACAGAAAACGAACTAATTAACTTTAAGTTATCACAAACCTAACACTTTTTATTTGACGTTAAGATATGGAACTACTTTCTATCCATCGTTATCAACTTTACTGGGCGAATGCCACTCAATGTGCCTATTAAATTACATGGATGCTGGGTCAATTACTTTTTTCTAAGGTTCATTTCAAGTTGCTAACTTTATCGTGAACAGCCTTTAGCAGACTACATCATCTTCACTCTTCCGTAGGCCGCGGTGGTATAGTGGTCAGACTACTCGCCTCCCACCTAGGCGAAGAGATTCCCGGCGGGGTCGCTCCTGGATTTTCGCATGTGGGAATCATGCCGGACGATGCCGCTGGTCGGAGGTTTTTTCTCGGGAATCTCACGTTTGCCCCGCCCTTGCATTCTGACACTCCACACTCACCTCACCCTCATCGGCTCTCAAGACCCTGATGTTACGAACTGCCCAGATCTCTCAACTTCTATAATTTGAAGAGTATCTACGCCCTCGAGGAATGTTTATGGGCGTGGTCTCCTTCCGAGTTCAGATCATACGCGACATCTGCAAGTCGGTCGCTGTAAAAAATACCGAGCCTTTGCATTTGTGGTCACTGTTCCGCCCACGATGTTATGAAGCATAGAACATGTGCTCGCAAGTAAACATCTTGCACCGCGCATGTGTAATTCGGTTGCTCGTGAAGATTCTCTGCTAGGACAGTTTATGTTGATCACATTGGAATACCAGGCTTCGTAGTCTGCTCAGTCAGTTTGTATTTTCATCCCACGCGTTCTCTTAGGCTATGAGCAACCGGGTAAATCAACAAGCAGTTTGTATTTTCATCCCGCGCGTTCTCTTAGGCTATGAGCAACCGGGTAAATCAACAAGCAGTTTGTATTTTCATCCCGCGCGTTCTCTTAGGCTATGAGCAACCGGGTAAATCAACAATCCCGGTTGCGCAAAACTTTTATTTTTAAGTGGTTTCCACAATAGAGCGTCGCGATGCGGCGCGTCGCGTCCGACGAGCGTTATTCGAGTCTTCACAATAGAGCGATGTTTAACGCAGGCCGGCGGCGACACAGACCGTGCTGCCATCTGGAAACTTGCAAGGAAGCTTGCAATGAAATACTAAAAACGAACGAAATGCAGAAAAGTTTCTTGCAATTTAGTTAGTAAAAAAATAATTTTTCGTGATATACACTTTTCTTGAATAAACGTATTATATTAAAATTCAAAATGATGATGTAGAACATGAATGACTCTTCAGGCGTTGGAAAACATAATTTGGTTTTCCCAAAGGTTGGTAAAATTTATATAAATTTCGACTCCAAGTAGTATATCTGCAACCAGTTTATGCATGTTTTCAGTTCTTTATCTCAGTTTCTCGTCAGTTTATTGATTGTGAAGTACAGAAATGTTTTTCTTCTTATTCCCCGACTCTGGCGACGAGCGTCAAAACCAATGTTCGTCGCTCATGCAATATTCTCGACGCTCGACGATACCGTCAAGGCTCTGATTGGCTGATGCTCGACACGACGCGAGTCGTCGCATCACAATGCTCTATTGTGAAAACCGCTTTATGTGTGTATTAACGAATTGCCGTTTTGATCATTATTCCTATGCAACCACATTCAAAGTGTAATTTGTAAAATGATTCCTTGATATCTGCGAGTGTATTATTTGCAATAAAATCTGACGAATTGACCTATTGTAATTGCAGCACACCTGAAGAAATGGCGGATTCTCTGGGGCTAAAGGAGGTGTTCAAGGCCGTTCGGACTAACTCATGCAGCATTTACAACTGCAAGAAGAAATACGACAAACTTGAAAATAGCGAAGGAGTGAAAGAAAATACGACGGAAGTGACTGCGGCGAGTGAAATATTAACTGAGAAATCAAATATAACAAATCAAGAGAAAGACAAAGAAGAGGATAAAGTCAAGACTTGAATAATATAGACAATAAACACTTCCCAATTTGTGATAGAGCGAAACAAAAGTGATTAAATTTTGTAGAGGAAAGGCGGGAAAGTTTGAACAAATATGATGTGACAGAGTGAGTTAGAATGTTTATATAATGAGAAATGTTTTATTTTCAACTTACAAATTAACAATGTCAGCTCAAAATAAATGCCCGATTAGTCAAATTTAACTTTTAGAGATAAAGTAAATGTTTTTTTTTTTTTTTTTTAGTTGCCATTTAGATCACCGGCATGTTGGTTCTAATGACAGAAAAAATTTGACATGTTTGATGTGTTGGTAAAAGCTCGTATAAGTGGACGAAAATAGTAGTAAGTTAATGTTAGTGGCACGCATGTGAGAAGTAAAAGAAAAAATATAACTTTTATAGTTTATTTTATTTTTAAGTTTTGATAGATTGCTTCCACCCTCCCATTAAAAATCTGAATTCAAATAACCATTATAGAGTACCTGTATATCAAATGCACGCTTATAATAAGAAACAGTCAAACTCATCAAAAGTTAAAAAAATGTGTTTAATGCATTGCATCAACTTATATGTTGTACGGCTTTTACACAATGTTTATAGCTTTATTATTTCCAGTGTAGTAGCTTGTATATAGATATTCTAAAATGGGAATATGGTAATTTGGTTTGATCGAAACTTGTGTACATGCCCGGTTTTCAGAAAGTAAATATAGCTTAGGTGTGATGACAGCACCGAGGTATTTTCAGTGTAGGATTAATTACCAACTTACACAAACCCTGTAGACTCCTCTGGGTTAGGAACTCCATTCCTCTGGAATACCCGTTCTGATGCTCTCTCTTTAACACACGCTTACCTTAGAGGGAAATACTAGAGGACATATCAACCCCTTACCATATTTAATAAAAAGCCATAACTAAATTTCCAAATGCTACTAAACGAAATAATGGCCTTGAAAATCCTAATTCGATTTTATTCTAATTTTCCCGAAAAATTAAATCATCATCTGACATCTGTCTTAGACAATAAGACCTATAAAGACTCTCAAAGTTCATTAAATTGAATAATTAATTAATTTACGTTTGAAAGTGAGTAGGTGCAAAATCAATACATGGCAGTTTGAAATATAATTGTATCATAACTTATAAATATGAAGTAATTTAATTATGGTGAGCGCAACCGAGGTAGCTGAACCTGGTAAAACTTGCCATTGCTCAACCAATAAGCTATTTAGAATAATTGTATGCATTTTGTGTAAGCTATAGATGCTCAGCATTTTAAATTCATTTCCAAAAAATTGATTAGATCTTACAAATCCCGTAGTCGTTTCGCTGATCCTCCTCCGGGCGTCATCCTGAAGTTCTACGATGTCGCTGGTCCTCGGTGCAGCTCCAAAAAGCTTCTCTCACTTTCGGGTCATCGAACCCTGGTATTCCGATATTACAGTCCAACTTTAGTACCACTCGAAATCGCGGGCGTCGAAACTAAAATTATTATTCTAGACACACACGAAGCCCGTGCAGACGTTTTCTGTTCTTCTCACTACTCACGTCTTCGCCTGTAGGCTGTCTGCTACATGTCGTCGACGAAACTCGTACTTTCCATACACAAATTAAATAAAATTCTACCGGGTCGGCGACACCGTCCCAGCCCGCCTGGAGGGTCAAAAACCAATAGTAGATATCTAATGCAGATACAAGCGCAGCGTACTAAGTTGGATAAAATTCAAGCAAATTAAAGCAAAAATCTTTCAAATTGTGGCACAAAATAGAGAAAATTTAAGGCGAAAATCAAACAAGTTTCAACACGTTTCAGGCTCCTTGAGCACAGTTTTTTTAAAAGCCCAATCTGCAAGCTAAATAATCTTATTTTGATGAAATTTCTGCACCATTTTCTTCTTCTTCTTGATATATATATATATATATATATATATATATATATATATATATTATATATATATATATATATATATATATATATAAGTGGAATCTCTGCTCAAAAGGTTAAACAATTTGTTTGAACTCACTAAACTACAGTATTTTGACAAAAATAAATGGTTTACTGCATCAGATTTGCAAATTTATGAATCTAATTTTGGTAAAAAAAATTAATTGTTTTCTAGATTGTAAGTATAAAATTACATTGCCTGATCGCCATGGAAAAATAATTGACGAAAATACTTTGAAACTATTACATGAGAAGCCAGTATTTGTATCATATAAAGGTTTAAAAGAAATGAAAAATGGAAAATTTGTGCAGGATTTAGAATTCTCTTACGAATTTTCATCAAATTTTGTGATATATATTTTTTTTTTACTAAATGATTTGGCTTGCAGATTTAGAGTAAATTTGGCTTAGTTGACCAGAAAAGAACCCTGCTCAGCGGGTTTAAAAAAATGCTTGATTTAGATTGCAGATTTGGATCAAATTATCTCGATTTTGGCCTTGATTTGCTTTATTTTGAGAAGAAAATTGAAACCATATATGATGTCCCAAGAAGATTTTGAAAAAGTTGCTTGAAAATTAGAAATTTACTCGATTTTTAGTCTAATTATTGCGCTGCGTTTGGTTTCACATTAGGCCTACCTTTTACTGAATTTTAAAAATGAATTTTATGCATTAGTTAAAATCTTTTGTTCTTTTTAATACATTTATTTTTTTATAAATAAACATGAAGTTGCCTCTCTTACCCTGCAGCCTGGCTAACATTTTAAAAGGTGGTGATCTTTCAAATATCTTTCCTATAACTTGGATAATGCATCTGATGAAATAAGAGAATTAGACCACAAATTTAATTCAAATTTACAAAACTTGCAATATGAGCTTCGAGAAATGGGTCTCAGTATTGAGCAAATAGAACAAGTGTTTTAAAAAAAGTAGTAGACCATTGATAAACATTATCATTTTATTTCTTATTTGTGTCAATTTTTTGTGCCAATTTTATTTATTAATGAATCTGATTTATATAAAATTTTTTAGCAGTTTCTGACTGTTTTTATATTTTTCTTTATTTTAAATTTCTCTCTATAAAAATACAAATGGAATCGCCACTCTCTTGTGAAATGGAAAATAATGAAATATGTAAGCAATGTAAAAAGTGTGGTGAAATATCAAACATAGAAAATTTTGCATCACACAAATATACAAAAGGTAGCACACCTATAAAAAATATTACAATGAATATTCTATAAATCTTTATCTATACTTAATATATAAAGAGGCAGTGTTTGTAACTTTGTGTGTTTGGATGTAGGAGGTAATCTTCGAAACTACTTATCCGATTTTAAAAATTCTTTCCCCAGTAGAATGCTACGTTATCACCGAGTGTCATAGGCTATTTTTAAAATCAATAGGGATCCCTACTAAAACTCCAATAACGTAACCCAAAGTGTAAATAAATGACCTATAAAATTCCTTACATTGCGTGCGCTGCGAAAACTATTGATGATAGAACAAAATAATGTACTACGGCTTTGCCGAACACATCATTATCTACAAAAAGTGTCGCGACACCATATGTCTAACTATTATAGTTATGTCACAATAACTATTTTTTTATTTTAAAAACTGAATTAAAACGCCGCCGCTAGAAAAGGCACTTTATTTGTACCTTGGTATTAATCCTTATCAAAATAAATTACTTCACATTCAAGACTGGTTCAGTACCTGTATATTACTTTTTGAATTATTGGGAAACATGTTAGGAGGGCTTATATTCCTTAAAAGCATGATAGGAGTACCGACTTTTAATGATAGTTCGTGAGGTGGCAAGCCAGAAGGATTAAGCGAATTTAGAAAATCTTGAGGAAAGTGGACGACATCGTCAACATTGGTGACTGTCAATCGACTTATAGGTTTTGACTTGGCCGGGAACTCTTTGTATAATTAGATTGTTGATTTCATTGACAGTGTCGTTCCTAGGCGATACTATTGCTCTGGAACACAACCAGTGAAAGTCACCTGGTCGACCCGTACTGAAGAATACTTATGCACGTTGTGTAGCAGGACCACAGGATAGTAGGAGGGACGTCCACCGCCACATTTAATACTAAACAAGAAACCCCCGAAGGCTACGCGGTGGGCATGGGTAAAATGGAGTTTGAAAAATGTGCGCTCGTGGTACTAGTTAGCTCTACAACGTGCCAGGACAATATTTACATTTCAAGAATCTACATAATTGCCATTTGACATGACGGCCGGCTAAAATCTTAAGGCTGTGAAAATGTTGACTACAAAATGCAAAAGTTGATTACCAACAAAAGTACTAGTGTATAAAAAGAACATACTTAATTAATACAGCTAATGTTACTACCTGTGTGAAAGGTAGAATGCACTCCATAATTGGTAGTGCTGGACGGTCGTGCCGCCTTTGTCTGAAATGGCACCCACTATAACACTTAGGTTGCTATTTTTTTGTTTTAGCCGTCTTGCGACGTAGACATTATTTACAAATTGCAGAATACTTACGTGCCATAGTGGCTAACCATATTCGTTTACATAAAGAACAGATAAGTATAAATGTTACATAATTCATTAAAACCCTTTGTTTTCCACACTGGACCTGAGGGAAATATCTTTGGTGTAATTATTGGCTGATGCCATAAGGTGGTTCTTAATGTGGTAGCATGATTATGATATATGCAAGACAATCCAAACTTTAAATATAACCAAATACTTAGCCTAATGAATGTAGGTTTGCACTTAAGTTTTCTATCGCGATGTTATTGATCAACTGTAAAAGGCTTGTGGCCAGCCAGTTATACAGAGCCTCAATGTTGTCAATTTTACTGACTGTTGTATGTTGGTTTTGTAACACTTTGGAAATGCCATTAATGGTTTGAGCCAGAGAGTTAATCTTACCTTCCACCTTGTGTTGTATTTCGTTTATTACTTTGAAAGTCACATTAAGGGCGTTGTTTGTATGTTGTCTGCAAGTGTGTTAATTTGACTGTCCAACTTGGCATCATTGTGAAGTAACGCACGTAAGTGCTTATTTGTTAAAATATTACAACGCCGCGTACTGACATCTCCGAGAAATCGAATGCCTCGTCTCGGACGAAAGTGGATACTCACATCTTCAAGGAATTCTCGCAGTATGCCATGTTCCACTGCTCGTAAATAATCATATATTAGTTTTCCATTCTTACATGATGTTGAATTGCGATCTGCACAAAATACATGCAAATACTGTTCAAGAGATTCAGGGAATTGTGGAAAGTTCAGTGCTATAGTATATATGAGAGGAATGCTGTCTTCGTATACGAAGTCAACATCAGCAGGGGTCCAATAGAATCCTGCGTGGGTCCTGTAAGTGGCTGACACCATCAGGACAGCTGGCAGAAAAAGCATAGTACAGCCACGACATTGGCCACGCTGCGAGCGAAGCGGGCTCCCCACTCCTAGTCTTGAGCTCGGCCGGGTATTGGTGTTACCATGGTGTCCGGTTGGCGCATGCGCAGAGCGTAACTCGCGCACTGCCGCCAACGACGCCTGGATGTGATAGCCTTATGTCGCAGCTGCTGTAGCAGCACAGCAATCAGTGTGGGGTTGGTAGCCATGAATCCCGTTGCCAAGCGTTGGTCGTGCTCCCAGCATGGCAAAAGTTAGGAAGACTGGGCAGGCGTCTCTCGCTACCTGGTCCCTGCTGCTTACAAGTGTGCTGAGTCCAGAGCGTTGTCAGCATGTCCCAGTTGCGCCATGAATAGGCTGCATTGGCTGTGTTTCGAATGGCTCCATTGTCCCTCTCAGTAAGACATTGACACATACTGTAACATATTTTTAGAACACATATTAAACACTGAACAATTACAACTTACAATATAATGCCGCCATAAAGATACAGAATTAGCATACGTAAGCCGGCTTAGTATGATGGGTACACGCTGTGTCATAATTTTTGGGAGGTATTTTCACGATTTTTGAGCCGGTCTTAATTTTTTGTTAGTATCCCTGTTTTTTATATGGTATCTTTAATTTTTCGGGACACTTTCTATTTTTTCTGATCACCCATTGGGTAATTTAAGAAATTTTCGTACGATTTTAGGAATTATGAGTTAGGTTGTTTTGGTTAGGATGTTTGTCCTGATTTATTCGAACACACGATCCAGTTTGTTGTCATTTTAAGGTTAGGAGTGTCTTTTGTTTTGTTCAGATGCAAGTCATTTTGAATGATTTAATAATTTTTATTCTAATTCAGATTTGTTTCTGGTTATTAAGTTTGGGAAGTAGTTTGGCTTCTGTTTTGATGTTCATGTAGTTCAGTATTTTTCCCCTTAAGTCATAGTCTTGGTTTGTTTGGATTTTTAATTTGTAGTAAATTCTGAAAAATTCCTTAATTTTCTAGGCAGGGTCCTTAAATTTATTTGATATGGAAGTAAATTTATAATTCGTTGTTTTATCCTTTATGAAAGGTTAGGCCTAATAATGTTTGTCATTTTTAGGATGGAATTCAATTTTTATTTTTTAAAGGGGTTTGGGTTATAAGATGGTTAGATCATGTCTTTTTGTCATCCTGGGAATCTTAGCCTTGCAGTTGAAGTTCCCGAGCTACTTCAAGAGTTATTTGCAGTTAGTATCGAGCTGGAGTTTGCCTCAGCATTTGTGGTACCGGCCGCAGCTGGGCGTGTTTGCCTTCGCTGCTGGACAGTAAAGAAGCTGTCAGCAGATGGGGACGTTTACGAGTTAACGGCCGTGCATTTGTGCTGCACACTGCAGACTCTAGGAGAACCACCCGCCATTTTACATCACTGGGACGCTACTCCCTCAGCGCGGGGGTAGATCGGTCCCTTGGCCCCCAGTTAGTTGTCAGTTAGCTTGCGGAGGCGAGGAGAAGCTAACCTCCTCCTCCCCCCTCCGCATTCTTCAAACTTACTTTATGCTGCAAAGCTAGCATTCTTTTACAGGATTCCCAGGGTAGCGCCTGGGAGCTGTTTCCAGAGCTGAGTTTTCCCTGCCTGTACGGGATAAAAGAGAGTGGTGAAGTTAATTGAATTTATCAGCGCGGAATTTTAAAGTTCAGGACTTGTGAAGTACTGTCACGAGCTCCCTGTGAGAGAGCTGGCGACAGTTTGGTATAAAAAACGGAGGTTAATAGCCAAATGAAGTTAAATTTTCGATATAAGTAGCTTTCCCATGGCTGGAGTGGCAAGGGTTTATATAATTAAATTAATTATATGTATATTGAAGTGGTGAATTTAAGTTGCGCGAAAATTTAAATCAGTGTAGTTGTTTCAGTAATTACTTCATATCTTACGAGTTATTGTTAAAAACCATTAAATTATCTGATTGGTGTGTAAATGCATGTCTGAATGTACCGTGACGAGCGACTAAAAGTCAAGTAAAACATGTTAACTAGGGGAAGTCCGAGAGCGATATGGCTGGCGCGATGCTAGAGCAAATAGTTTTGATAAAAGTGGTCGATTTTTGTCCCGGACCGATTGGAAAATTCCGACCAGTTTCGGGGCCTTATTTCTATGAAATCGGGCGGTATAATTGCGCTGAAGGCATGAATTTATATTTTCAAAGTTGTTTTGAACTATATTCCGTATTGATAATTATTTAGACTTGTAAAATTCGAAAGCAGAGCCATGAAAACACGTCGCGTGAGTGAAGTTAAACAGTAATATAGGCCAGAGGGCTCTGATTGGCCGAGAGAACTTGGTGGGGCGGAGCTCATGAAGTTGCTCGAGAGATGGCAGCATGGTCGTTAATTTACCAACAGCTTTTATTTGACACGGAAAAATTTAAATAAATTAAAAGCGGTTGTAATTAAAGTTATTAAGTCGTCTTAAATAAAATAATTGGTGCTGCAAAACTTAAAATGTTCAGTTGTGTACGACTAGAATATATACGTGATTATTTCGCTCGTCATAGTGATTAATATTTATGTAATGTGTTTCGGAGTCGCTCCAGTATAGAGTAGGGGAAATTGGTATATGCGGGTCTAGTTGACGGGCCAGGGGGCCGCAAATGACGCCATGGCTTCGAGAAGTAGCCAGGTTCCCTCATGTTTCTCTCTGTGATGTTGCGGAGTTTTAGTATGTAGGGGTGGGAATGAGCCATGAGCGAGGCGAAGTCGCATGCTCTAAGGAATTCCATGAGTTCATGGAAATCCCGCATAACGCCTCGCATCTCTCCTGGCGAATTTCGCTGGCGAGGGCGGGACTGAGGTTGTTTATTTGGCATTGCAGGGGTGTCAAGAGTGGGAGCTGGTTTGTGAATAGGCGCAGAGAGTGCCTGCGAATATGTTTTGCCGGGCTGTAATGTCCTGACTGTGAACCTGGACGGGGCAGGAGGTTGTTTTCCAGTTTTTGGCGCAATTTTCGCAGCAGCAGTAGTTCTTTTCTGCACCAAGTCCAGGAACTTGGGGTAGGCTTTTGAAAGAGCTGTGTGTTCGCCTGCGCAGTTACTGCATGTCGTCTTGGAGTTGGTTTCTTTTTTTTTTTTGCAAGCACTCTCGGGGTGAGGGCATTTTGTCGGCATTGAACAGTGATTTTTGGTGTGTCCTAAAGCGAGACAGTTACGGCATTGTGCCACGTCTGTCGGCCGTTTCTGGTATTGTCGGGGATTAACTATTGTCATATTTATCCTCGTGACAGAGAGCAGAGGAGGGAGAGAAGTGTTCTGCGCCGCCGTGACACAGAAAAAACGTTGTGGCTCCAATGTAAATTTGTTTGGGTCTGTTTGGTCTGTGATACGTTTTTTAAATTGATAAATGTG
Source organism: Dryococelus australis (assembly GCA_029891345.1). Classification (NCBI taxonomy): domain Eukaryota; kingdom Metazoa; phylum Arthropoda; class Insecta; order Phasmatodea; family Phasmatidae; genus Dryococelus; species Dryococelus australis. The sequence continues at coordinate 25,852,050 of CM057004.1, forward strand.
CTGGATTGAGTAACCGGCACATTCCAGGCCTGCCTTGATGTCCGCAATGTCGGTTGTGGGGCGGAGGTCAAAAACTACTTTCTGTGGGAGCTCGGAAGCTTGACAGAAAGTAAAATAATGGATGTAGTTCGCTTCTAGCATTGTGCGAGCAGCTGTGAAAAAGTCAAAGTTTTTAGTGAGGATTTGCGTTCCCTGAGCAGTGGGGAGAAGGGAGAACCCGTCCTCGCAGTTTCTGAACAAGTAAGTTGTATTTAGTGGCGTCAGGAACCACTAATCTGAACTGGTCTTGTTTTTTCTGTCGTGTTTGAGGTGCAGCCGGTTGTGTTTTGTGGGTGGAGATGCTTGAAGAGCCGGGATGGTTAACTGTTGAGGTTTTTTCTGTTACCTCTTTAAGCGGGGAAAACCTATTTTGTATAGGAATGGTGTTTGTTTGTGTCTCAGACGACACAGAATGGAGACTCTTGTTCTCCTGTGTGGATGTTCTGTCCCCTTTTCTTTTTACAATCTGGAAGTCGGTTTCCATTTCCAATTTTTCATTTCCTACCGCCGGTGTTGTTGGTCGGGAGGAAGTTGGTGTGGTGATTGTTGGTGTCGTTGGAGCCGAGAGAGTAGCCAGGAGGAGGTCAATGTGGTCTGGGATGCCTTGAGGAAAGATGTCGGAAACAGTTTGGTGGTTAGGTCGTCTTTTTGCCAGTTCAATCCATCGCTTGTTTTCCCGGAGGTACTGCAAGCTGTACGGGCTAGTTCCCGTCATCCACGATGGCTCAGTCGGTTCCCCGCCCGCCGCCTGACCCGCGAGGGAGGTGGGGGAGGTGTAGGCTCTCTGTGGAGCGACTCTCGATGTGGTGTAGTTTGCAATTTGCGAGAAATTGTTGTTAGGAAAGTACCTAAATCGGTGCTGCCCACTGTGACCGCTGACCCACAAGGGGCTAGGCTCAAGATGACTTGTTTCCAGGCCGATCACAGTGTACAGGATGTGTGCCGCGAAGCTATTAGTCGTATACAGCCAGAAGAAGCAGAGACGTACCCTCCTTAGTCGAAGGCGAAGACAACACTGTTGTTGTGTGTCTGTGACTCTAGGAGAACTTCGCACGAAGCCCGTGTTTAGAGCCGCTGCAGGTGTGTGCGCAGTACTGGGATTGGGCGGCGCGAGCGATGACGTCAGGCCAGGCTCAATAAGGAGGGGCGGCGTTGTTGTCAGAAGGCAGTGGGGCAGTCAGAGGGCAGTGAGTCAGTCAGTGAGTCGAAGCGACGGCAGTAGTACGAAGGTGGGAGGAGCCTTCTAAGGACCGATGTCATGTAGCCGATAGAAAAGCTAAGTATCAAGTACATTAGTTATGTAGAGTTTCTGTAGACTTTGTTCCCGACTACACTGAAGTCAGAAATTGGTTCGGTTAAATCAATCCTGTGGATAAAAGTCGATGGCTGGTCATAAATTTGTATTGTTGAGTGAAAGTCAGTCGTTAGTCGCAGTTCAGTTTGATGCTAGGGAAATGCTAAGTTTTGTAGGAGAGTTTCCGAACATAGTAATGAAGGTCGTATTTGCTAGTCATTCAACTTGTTGATTCGGACCTTTGTTCACTTTCCCAGTCGTCGTTAAATTTGTGGACCCGGTTTTCTGTTGAAACGAAGCTTTTTTCGTTTGTAATGACTAACTAAATGTAAGATAGTCTAATTAGAAAAAGAAAAGTTTTGCTGTATTCAATAAAATTTTGGAGCATTTTGGGAAAGTGTAAATGAAACAGAAGTTTACAAATACTTTAGAGTCATTCCAGATGTTTTATTTATGTTTTGACACTAATTAAAACTTCAGATAATCGTTTGTTTGTTACACCAAGATACTTATTTTTGTGATTTAAATTTTTTATATTAATTTTTATACATGTTAACTTATTGTAACATAATTTTTATATTTTATTTTAATGGTTTCAATAAAAGGTGACTTTATTGAAATACTTCCTCTTTTATTTGATAGTTGATAGTCCCCGCCACCCCCCCTTGAAGTCTGGTACTTAATTAATTTCTTGTTTTATAAATTTAAATACTCTATCATATAATCCTTCATCACATCGTTTTTCTCGCCTTCAAAGATTCCAGGTACCCATGCTAGCTGAACGAGTGTTCCAATGCTCTACCTACATACATTAGAATGAAAAGATAGTAGTGAAGGGTGTCTAGGTGGCCCTCAACAGCCTGGTGGTGGTAGCACCCCCCCCCCCCCCCCCCAACCACCGAGATGTTTAAATAGGGATGCTGTGAGGAGCATCAAGGTTACAGGAGAAAATAGGAGTTGTTAAATGTTTACTTTTTTGACGTTTATATATATATATAGTGTGTGTGTGCCATTGATGGGAAGTAGTAATTATGATTTGAGTTTGAGAGAGTAAGAATTATTATTTTATTTTTTTTTAGTCGTAATAGTCCCTTTTCCCTTCCCCATTTTCCCCACAGTGTAACAATATTAAGGGGTTCCAGTCTTGTTAATCTGTATGTGTACAATCGAGTCACAATAAACATCAGCAACCCTGACGGGTCCACTGTAACAATGTGTGAGTGCTTTTTGTCTGCCGTGATTGCGTACCCATACATAATCAATAATCTTTAGAGTGCACAGTTTATGTGTTTTGTCGAATAGCTTTTTCTGATGTGCATGTGAAAGATTTGCCTCTGCATTCTCGTGGTTTTGTAACAACTTAGCACACCAGTCATTCACACGCTCTGAGTATTGTGTAGCAATTTCTTGTGCAGGTAAGCCACTTGTACCCCGTGGAGCAGATAAAAAGGGGTATACTTGGTTGTTGTGTTTATGCTAGTATTGTAGTTGAATATTATGAATTCGACATAAAGGTATGTATTGGCACATGCTGTCAATTGTTCACTGATAATACTGTTCGTCGCCTCTACACGACTGTTACAACGAGGGTTGTATGCAGTAGTCGTTAATTTCTTTATGCCCAATGACTTAAGTAATTGACTAATCAATTTGTTCTGGAAGCTGGTGCCACACTCTGTAAGGATCTATTTCAGGCACCTAAATTGCAGAATTACTTGTTTGATAAAGTTGGCACAGGTAGCTGCATCTATTGATTTTACTAGTTTAGCAACTACATAATGACTTAAATACTCTGTAATCACCCATATATATTGATTACCATGTGTAGCGGTAGGGAGGGGACTCTTTGTAACAAGTACCATGTCTTTAAAAGAGGTTGAGGTAAGATAGAGGTCTCTGACCTGCAGGTTTGCTATTTTGTGATTTGATTTTCTGGCATACTTGGCAAGTGCGCACATAATTTTTTACATCTGCTGTCACGGTGTCCCAATAGTAAGTCTGTTTTATTTTCTCAATTGTCTTAAACGCTCTGAAGTGTCCTCCCCCCCTCCCCGAAAATGGCATCATGGTGAGCTTGCATTATCTCGTTCATGTATTCTTGGGGAGCTAGTGTTAATTTCTGAATGCCTTGAGGTGTGTTCAATTTTATGGAGAATTTCGCCATTCGCCACAATGCCATAACTGCGACTAAGTCGATGCTATTTTGTATCAGCTTGGTCTGGGGACTCTAAAGCAAGCTTTAATCGTTTTATATCGGGGCCACACTCATATTCCCCAGCGAAAGTTGAAGTGTTAATGGTTATGGTACATAAATGTCGAATAGAATCATCGTTGATTGCTCATGACTGTAGGTGGGTAAGAAATCTGGGGTTCCACTTTTGTTTAAGATTATAATCGTACAACTTAAAAGGGGGTCAATGCAATGGGTCTCTATTTTATTAGGTGTGTTTTCATTACCACGTGTAGATTAACTTGATATAAGGTGATGACAATTTTGCAAATAGCATGGATAAATCCATGTTTGATGTCTATCCAGTTGTTGACAGTGTACTTAACGATATTGGATTTAATCTCACCATGTTTGTACCTCGATTCATTCAAAGATAACTTTTTTGAAGCAAAGACGATGATACGTGGCCTGGTGTTAGGGTCTTCCTGCATAAGCGCCCCACCTACAGAGTCTTACTCGTGCAGCATGCCAATACAATGATCTTGCCCTCATCAAATTTTTGCAACATGGGCACCTCTAAAATAGCTTTCTGAAGATCAAAGAATGCTTTCTGGTGGGCATCCTCCCATTTGTAGGTTATATTATGCTTTGTTAAGGCTATGAGAGGTTGTAGGATAGTTGCGTGATTCCTAATATATCTGCACAGGTAAGAAGTCATACCTAGAAATGTGCGCAGTTGTTTTACATTTGTTGGGGATCCAGTTTTTATAAAACTAATGTGAAAATGTCTCGAATAGCCAGGGTGTGAAACTTTTCCTACCCTGTAAAATTAGACAATATATGTGTTGATAAAAATATATGGAAATGTCAATGCTAACTGGGTGTTAGGGTTGAAAGGCAATGGAAAAATGTAATTTTTATAAATGAATCAGGTTTTATTCTTTGTTTTTATAATAAAATGCTTCAAATATGTTAAACCACAAAATGTTTCATGGTCTGGAATATAAGACATATTATAATATTACAGTGATATTCCAGGCAACAATTATTTGATGCCTGAAAATGTATAAAAAATAAGATAAATTTTGTTACATTCATTATGGAATATATCACATGGGACAGCCCACACAGGAAAAACTTGGTAAAATAAAATTGAATTTTCACTCAATGATTTAGCTCCAAACAGCCAGAGTACCAAAGGTTTGGTAGTCTGGAATTGTGAAGGCTAAACTAGCTTAGAAATTTTAAACCCCATCTACAAGACAGGATTAGTTGGAAATGAAAAATCTTCGAAATTGAAAGAAAAAAAAAATTTTTTTTTAACGAATTTGGTTTATATCAGTTTTTCATTTCCTTATTAAAAGAATATATATAAAATAATATTTCCCTACTTACAATATGGCCGAATCACTATACAAACAACTACAGCACTTAAAACTAAAAGATAATAAAAATATTGATAATGAATTGACTACATTGCGTGATTTAAATAATTTAATTTTTAATGATAAAAATATAACTGTTGTGTTAGGAGAGAATAATGAACCATGATCTAAAGTAAAAGATAGTGCTGAAATTTTAGAATACCAAAATATATAAGATACCCTCTATAAAAAGTTGCTTCAAAATATAAAACCTTTCTTTCAGGAATAGGTTGTATTCAAAATGCATACCACCATTCTTATAATGAAAGTAAAGCTATTTTTATATCTGAACCTGGTTTATATGAACTTATTTTTAGCTCACACTGTAAAATTACTGAAGTTTTTAAAACATGTATATTTGAAGATGTTTTGCCTTCAATTAGAAAACATGGCGAATATAAAATTAACTTACAGTTAAAAGAATAACAACTTAAAAATGAACAACTTGTTTAGAAAAAGAACAACTTGCTTTAGAATTCCAAGAAAAATTAAATATAGAAAAACAAAAAAAAAAAAAATCGAAATTACAAGACGAAATTTAAAAACTAGACCATTTTAACATGAATATATAAATTTTATAGACAAAGTCAAGCATGCTTCAATTAATAATTTTAAAGTTGGGAAAACAGATAATTTAGCTGCCAGAAATTCAAATTTCAAGTCTTCACATAATGAACAAGATGGATTTAATATTTGTTTCCGTGAGAAAGTTTATGATGTAAACAAAATAGAAAGATTAATTCACGCTACTAGATTATTTTCGTGATAAAAAGAATAAAGGTATATGAGTTTTGCATAACACTTATTTACTTGAAATTTTAAAAATGGAAATTGAAGATACAAATAAACATTTTGATTACATTGATTTTGAATTTGCATATTTTTGTAAATCAGACTCAATAGTTTTATATTTTTAATTTGCATTTTTTTTAAAATCAGAAACAATAGTTTTATATTTTGAATCTAGATCTTTTTTCAATGCATATAAGTATTATTGTCAAAAATTTCATTTAAAGATTTGATTAATGATTTCCCAAATTTATCTATCATTTAATAACAAAGAAATTATATCATTAAACATAAAATCTTTCGAAAAAAGATGTAAAACAATTAAACATAAATGTCCACATATAACTGAAATAAAACTCTGAATTCCATTATCACTGTAATAAACATTCCTGTTTTTAAAGTAATTGAGTTGACCAGAAATGGTCAGAAATGGTCCACAGTTTAAAGGGCAGTTCCACGATTTCGCTAGGCAGTATGGCTTCTGTCACAGGATAAGTAGCCCCTATTACAGCCAGTCAAATGGCTGTGCTGAAGCAGCGGTTAGGACTGCCAAAATGCTCCTCAAGAAGAACGTGGACATCCATGAAGCCTTCTTAGCCCGTCAAAGTGTGCCCCCGCAGTGTGGATTGACTCCATTGAAAATTACGCTTGGGATCCCAAAATATTATGTTCAAGAGAATTCTCAAGCAGAGATTGATCGCAAAATAAGGGCAGAAACGCTGGTATGACAGGAGGCACTGGGTACGAAAGCGGAGGCCATTGAGGCTGGGTGAAAATGTTTGGATGCAGGATAGGAAAACATATGGACAGGTTACGGGAACACCTGAGGAACTTCAGTACCCCAGATCATACTTAGTCGAAGCAGAGGGTGCGGTTTACAGGCACAGTAAATAGCAACTAGTGCAAACCCAAGTAGGTGCGTTGGATCAGAAGAGACCTAGTAAGGGGAAGCAGGCTGGCATTGGTAACAGGACCACTGTGGACTGGAATTTCAACCTTGGAATTGGTGAAAACCACAGGTCACCCTCCAGTCTGAATAATGCTGATGCAGACCTACACATTACAGCAGTTTTACGTTAGACACTTTATTCCGGCTAAAGCTACTGATATGCAGGAGGTCAGGCAGTCTCAGTATAAGCAGTAGACGCAACATGGCAGCGTTGGATAATGTGCAAGTTATGTTGTTATCTGCAGAAGATGCAGGTGGAAAGTATATTTTTACATTCTATGATCTCATTATCAATTGATGAGTTTTAATTAGACGAAGATGAATAGAAATACATGTTTAGATTCACCATTGCTTCACCACGCATAGCAAGCACTGTTATTTCTGCTGAAAACTCTGCTGACGAGTGTTCCACCTGGTTCCGCTACTTAGTGCGGATTTTTACTGCTGGCGTTCCTTTTGGTATGCTATTGGTCAGCGCTGTCAGTACCAAGCGGAATGTGGCCATAGTGTCTAGTAGTAAAACATTGTCAGTGCATGGAGCAGCTGGTCACCTTAGGGGTATGGGTTTACTTGGAATGACCACTTACCCAACCACCATCAAATGCACTACAGGTAGGAGGAGTGCTTATTGCTGTCTTGGGCACAGTGACAGGAGAGTACACAGGTACACTGTACCCTTTCCCCCTCGCAATGCAGTGTGTGGGGTAAAATGTACTCTTAATATCAGTTATCCCTTGCCTCCCCACCACTCACTAAAAATTATATTATTGTCACATATTTTAGTTACTTAATAAATTAATCTTAATTGTAACAAAATTTCATGATGTGCTGCAGTATAACACTTTTATTATACCCTGTACAAATAAATAAAGGAAAAATACCTAAAACAGTTAAACTTTTATCGTAAGAATTAGAAACATTAACATTTGGGAAAATTTTCTGATTACCCTTTCCTTTTACTTGTCAATTTCCAGCAGTCATGGAAATGGGGTATGTAATTCCTTTGAATCCAGTTTCAACCTGTGCGTCCAATTTTAAAATGTTCCAACACCACTGACTGCTGCACACTACGACAACACACAACAATCCCATGTCACATCCACGCACCAAAGCACAAATATCTGCTACACAAATTTTTGGACACATTCATCTCCATAGGCTAAGCAAAAACAATTCCACTATGCACCCCCCTCCCCCTCCTTTTTCCAAACAAGAAGTTTACTGCGCCAGAGCTCAGCTATGCATTATGCAATCCTACTTCAGCAGCCGGGTTAAAGAATTGACAATCATTGTCAGATTATGTCACCATGGTTGGCAATGAAAGCTCTTTTGTGGCTGTATATAAAATTGTGGCAGGTAAAATGAGTAAAATTACACATCCGTCAAATATTACGATAGATGGTAATCTGGTGACTGATCTGCGAGAGAGTATGGAGACACTGCTCCACACACTGTTGCCAGATGACTCTTGGGAATCTGAGGGTTCGGAGCATTTCCATGAAAGGGAAATTATAGAAGAGTTGCCTGCAGAAATGGATGAGTTGGAGTTCACTCTTAAAGAACCGCAACTGAAAGTATACATGAAAAATGGCAAAGCCCCATGTATGGATGCAATAGGGGCTAAAATGATTAAGACGTATTTGTTTCTCTTGGTTGAAAATACAACTGTTAGACATTTGTAACAAATGTCTACAAGAGGGAGTGCAAAATTTGATAGTTTAGATGCCATGTAATCCTTGGTATCAAATTCAAAATGCCCCAGCTATGTCGAAAAAGATTGCCATGACATACTTGTCATCTCAACTGGTAACAGTTTTCTTCACATTGTGGAGTGCAAAGAGTGACACTCCTCTTTCTGAAGTCATACTTTCTTCTCACCTAACCTTCCATTGGCTTGAAGGACGGTCACCAGTCTTCTTTCAGGAGCTTTTCAAATATGGTGTCTTGTCCAGCAGTGGAAGTAACATGAGCGGTCTATTTGTAAAACAATGAGGCGGCATACAATTTACACAAATAATTTTATCATATAAACTCTCATGTTTTTTTCCTTCAGAAATGTTTAAATTATTCTTTTACACTCAAAGTGCTTTATTCCATGTAACAACGTAAAGTCATGTAGATATTGTTTGAACTGAATAAGAGAAGATGTAAGGTGTAGAGAGAGAAACAGATGTAGGGACTAAATAGCGTAGAGACAGATGTGTGACAGAACAACACTCAGAAATTACACAAAAAAAAAATCATTATTAAAAAAGCAATATCTCTGGGAAAAATATCTAACTGCTGCTGGAAATCATAACTCAACACAGAAGTTTCCAGAAAAGTGAAATTTAACTAGTATTTTTGTAACCAAATTATTTCTGACAGAAAATGTGTAATCAATTTTCAAACAATTTTTAATTTGTGGCCTCAGCAACACTAGCTCCTCTCGTGACTGATATATTTCATTTACTTGAAGATTGGCAATTAGGATTTTTAACTTTCAGAAGAAAAATTAGCTAATTAGCTAATCACAAGTGTGCTAGAGGCAAGACTTACTTATCATGTCACTTAGTTACCATGGCAATGGATTAACAACTGCTCAGAAACTAGGGCCTTCTAAACACAATACAAAAAGAAATGGAAAGACATATAAATGTGCACAACCAAATAAAACCTGAAAATTAAACAATCTGTGAATTTACACTACTAATTAACATAATTAATGTCCAGAGAAAAATTATATAAGTGAATACAGATTAAGTAGAATGACCCAAATTTACGACATTACAATGTTTCTTAGTTTGTTAAAAAAAAAAGTACGCTACATATTTTCTTGGTTTTTACATGTACAATACTTTTTTTTAAACAAGTTTATGAATTCACTGTCAGTTCAGTTTTGGTCTATAGAATATGAGCACATATAATTTAAGGAATCTATATTAAAGATACAAATTTCTGAAGACAGCAAGTACTTCAGGAAGAAGAAGAAAAAATTATGCGAATATAGGTCCAGAAATACTTTGTTTCTTTACCACAGTTATATAACATAAATTGTATGGCTATGAAAGCTTCACGACAGCACAAATGCACTCAATCAGCACATTCACATGCATCAATCCGCCATTGCGTAGACTTCCAGATACGTTGAGGTATCCCTGGAGAATTCCTGATTGTTTTGCAGCATTCCACAATATGGTTATGAAGTATTCCCATATCTTCCACTGCGGTTGCATACCCAAATGCTTTTAAATATCCCCACAAATAAGTCTCGTGGACTCAAATCAGGGCTCTGCAGAGGCCAAGGTATTAGTCCATCTTTACCTAACCAGTTGCCACCAAACATTTTATTTAGGCTCTGATGAGCACAATCAGAGAAATAAGCAGGAGCTGCATCATGCATAAAGTTTATGTTTTGTCATACTTGTCAAGGGACATTTTCCAAAAGAACAGGCATGTTGTTCGTAAAGAATGCTTCATATGTTTGACCATTAAGTCTTCTTGGCAGAAAATGTGGTTCAACAAAACAGTCGCCAACCATGCTGGCCCAAACACTGACAGTGAATTGTTGTTAAAGCAGTGTTTATACAATTGTAATGAGGATTTTCGTGTTCCCATATGTGTTGATTGTGGAAATTAACAAATCAGTCCTGTTCGAGTGTTACCTCATCCATAAATAACAATGATTCACATTGTCGGGCAAACCGAAGGCAAAATGTATGCCGTGCAGGAAAATCATATGATTTCAGAGACTGAATATGCTGTAAATGGTATGGATACAGCATTTTCTCATGCACCACTCTCCCCATCATTGTGTGGTCAATATTAAATGTAGTAGCTACTTGCCACGTACTGACATTCGGGTTCTCGTCGACCACATGCAGAACTGTCTCCTCCAAATCTGGCAACCTCATCTGTTTTGGCCGCCCCCTGTCGCCAGTGGCTGGCTTGAACATTCAATGTTCCCTCAGATGACGATGGATTGCTTCAAATGTTCTATCAGGACACAATCGTTCTGGGAATCTTGCACGATACAAATGTTGTGCGGTACTATCGTTACAGTTTGCCAACCCATACATGAAATGTGCATCAGCTAACTCTACGTTTGAATAGTCCATTCTCTAAGTCTACCCATATCCAACATATGCACACATAACACTCTTAACTTCAAACTTGAGGCTACATTAAACAGTGCACTGTGTCCAATTAAACTGTAGTAAAGAAACTAAATGTTTCTGGACGTATATTCATATATTTTTTCCCCTCTAGATGTGAGGATTGTTACCCCAATGTATTAACATTTATTTTTGCAACATCCTTTAAAGCAGCTGAAAGATGCTATGAAGGAACAACATTAAATAAATTAAAAAGCACAACCACAGGGAGAATTATATTAATGATGAAGCAATCAAATTGAAACCAACATTTACAAAACAAATCACCAAAAACAACACTAAATTGGCAACTGTCAAAAAATAAGAACCACACGCCTGTGTGGTTCTTATTAATTTTTAGTGAGTTATTGCTAGACATTAGGCAAAGTTTACTCAACTTTGATAAACAAAATGTGCTGCTGCCACAGTCAAAATCAGAGAGAATAATTCTTATTTTTCTCTAACTAACAATGGATTTTTCGTGAGATAATGGCTGCATGCTATCTACCAAATTGCTGTCAACATCCTGTATGAATACACATTAATTTTATTCATGATAAACTTTGTTCTGCTTCCTTCAACTGGAAGGTGCCAAACTGACAAAGCTAAACAAAATTAAGTTAGAAGATTTGTGTGCTTATCAATCGAAGTGCCTCATGCAAAACTCTTCACAGAATTGTGAAAATCTACTGGTTATATACTCTTATGTGACCAATGGTGAACCCTGACCACTAATACAAGTTAACTACTTCTATTTTTCCTTTTATATTATATTGGAGTTGTACATCTGATATTTCTCTTAATGTACCACAATTGACTGATATTTCCTCACTTCTAGTCTACCGATAAGGTCAATAATTAATCTATTAGCTGAATGTACTTCAATATTTTTAATGTCAACAGATCTTGAAGACCAGTTCAACGCCCAGCCATGAAACTCTTCTTCCAAATCTAATAATCCAAGACAGTCTCTCAAAATGAAGGCAAGAATTTATATCTCTATCTAAAAATGCAAGCAGTGGTATGTACTATTCTGACATCAGCCTGAAATAACACATACAGGAAAAACACCGGCAGTAATCACAACAGCTACTGTAACAAGCTTGCTACTCTGCATCACTTTCCTTGTCACATCCCGCTTAAGCAAGCCAATCAGTATGACATAAGAAAGCGGTACCCCAAGCAGTACAGAGATTTACAAAGGTGTCCCAGTTAAGCCTATTAGGACTCGTACACTTCCGACCTTGATCCGATTGAATTTTTGGATTATTGATGCAAGAACATTCTGGTCATTACCCTAGACTCTCTCAACGTGACTTAGGGTGCACAAAACCTTCTATATCGGGCCAGTGAGACTACCTAAGCTGCAACATGCCACCGGGCCGACAGGTTTTGGAGGCACTAGGTGTGCGAAGACAGCGAAACGACAGGCCAGCAAAGCGATAAATGTTAGTGAGAGTGACCAGCAGAAGTGAAGTATGCAGAATGTGAACATCAGTACAGTGAAGAGTGATGGGACTATTGAATTAGATACGTGACAGACATTTGGAATGATGGATTAAACACATACTGACTGAGTGAATAATGAGCATGAGCATGAATTAAGTGACTATAACCAACATAGAGACATTGAGAAAGACTTTAATTAGAATTGAGTAAGACATTAAATATTGCACTCACTAAAAATAACCAGGGTAATAGTGGAGATAGATAGTTTAATATTGCAAATAATAGCTGTGTGGATATTTATAGCAGTTATAAATAAATTAAATATCAAATTTAATTCTTTTATTTTTATTAAGACCTCACAAACTCGGATACGTGCCTCTGGTGTATTGTAACAATACTAATCAACATCAAGTTTCGTGTGACTAACATACACGTAATGCTAATGTTGAGGGCACCAGTAAGAAGCAATTTTTTTTATTGTTACATATAATGATATAGCAAAACATTCTTACAATTGGCTAGCCTGGAAATGTGCTGGTCTATGAAACCTTTTGGACAAAATCCCGTTAAGAGTAATTTTTACTTAAAATTTTAAAATGTATACAAGCTAAGTTGTCTATGTATTACATATATCTGCACGAAAGTGTTTTCAATTCACAGATATTACGTTCAAATCATACACTTTTTCCACAGTAGACAATTCTAAAGTGGTCTAACTGGCATTGTGTTACATATACACATACAAAATTGGTCTAAATGATATGTTAAACATTTTAAAGTAAATAATAACACAGGAAAGAATCGTAAGTATACTGAAATGACGGCACTCTAGTGTCTGTTTATGATAACTACCGTTCAGATATCGCAATTGCAGACAGGCTAGCAAGGCCGTGCGATAGTGCGATGACATTCACGTTGCGACAAGAGACACTCGTCCATGGCTTCGGACAATTGCAAATGGGCCTTCAGCCAGTTGTGTTTAGAATATGGAAGTAGTTTGGTTAATGATTTCCTTTACACGTCCAAAAAGGCATAGCAGTATAAAAAGTATGGGCGTCAACCTCAGATGAAACGAGTACTTCTAGTGGATAAAAGACAATTCATTCTTGTCTCCCAAAATTAAAAAGAAAGCAAAGCTGATTGAAATGTTAGCTCTACAGATGAGAAAGATGTAAACATACCGGTCTTCCTAACAATAGTGACTTTCCTTTTATATAAGCCACACCTGTCAGTTTTCTTTTGCCATCTTAAAATTTAGTTTACAGGAATTTTTTCTCAGATTGTTATAATACTAGTATAATTTGATATGTGGTAACAGTCTTACTTTTTATTCTTCTTCATTCATATATTTCATCAGTGTATATTTTCAAGTTTTTTGCATTACACAATGGTATTAACAATCAGATCTCTACAGAAATCATGATTCCAGCAGCTGCCTTGCTACTGTCGAGTTGATTAAACTCCATGGCTTGATTGTGGTATAAATTGGCTTTAAGCATTTCAGTAGCTGAACTACGTCATTCTTCTAGAGGAATAGTTCAAAGGGTCTCAAGAATTGGACCCCCAAGTAGAATAAAACTTCCATTTACAAATTATGAAACTCAAATAATATTAAATCAGGAGGGGAAGTGCACATATTCAAAAGATTTGTAAATGTAAGTTTATGCACTATAGTTAACACAAGGCCTGTAGTGTTAGTCATGAAAACCCATAGGAAGCCATGTTTTACACACTGCCCTCTCTCGGCCCTTGCCCAGGCCTCTACGTCTCCAATATCCCTACACTACATCCCTCTTCGAGTTCTAACAACGTGATCACTACTGCCTCTCTCACCAGTCCCTGTATTGGCATGTGATGACACTATACTTCTCTCACACTCCCTTGCCGGAAATCCCAGAAATGGCATCTCTTCAGTAAGGCTTGATGTTCTCACTCTCTCTCTTGCTGGGTGAGCATCGTCCTTGGGATTCCCTGCTTAATAATGTCTTTCTTGTTGTTCATCTCGTTCGTTTTGTTTGCTTGAACCTGATATTTTGACAGTTCCCCTTTTATTAACTGTTGTAGTCTTACTGCCTATTTTTCTTTCCTCTGTTCCTTTCCCTACTTTTATAAGCTGCCTTCTGTTCCTACGTAGCAAACCTTTTTCAATAACTACCATGTATGACCTTAGTGCTTCTACAACAATCTGGACTTTCCCATAACATCTCATGTTGGTGATCCACACTCTATCTCCAACCTTTAGCATGGGCAGATCCTCGACTCTGCTTTTCCTATCATATATTCTTCTGTTTCTCTCCGTAAGTGCCAAATCCTTGCGCCTAAACCCTTGTACAGCTGCTTCATTGTCTCAAATAGGTCGGAGTTGTAGCTGTATCATACGTAATGTATTTCCCAGTTTCCGCCCGAACAACAGCTCAGCTGTTGATAAACCTGACTCCAAAGGTGTACATCTGTAGGAGAGGAGGACAAGGTTAGGATCTTCTGATTTGCACAGAATGTGTTTGGCAATGTCTACCGCTTTCTCAACTTCGCCATTTGACTGCGGAAATTGTGGGCTATAAGTCCTATGGCTGAAGCCGTATTCCTTGGCAAACTCCTGGAATTCCAATGATGTAAACTGGGTGCCCCCGTCCATTCTAACCATTTGTGGAATTCCATGTCTGGCGAAAATATTCTTCATCCTATCACTGCCCTAGGTGTTGTTTTGTCCAGTCACCACTTACAAGAACCTGGAATAGTAATCTTGGATCACTAGGTACTGCTTCTGTTATATTATATCTATTCCCAATACCTCTCAAGGTCTGCCTGGTAGCGGAGATAGTTTTAGTGTTTCTGCTTTTTGTGTCCTGTGTTCAATGCATGTCTGGCAGTTTTCTACCATCCGCTTCAGTTCTGTAGACATGTTAGGCCACCACACTGACTCTTGTGCCAGACGATGGCATTTCGCAACTCCCATATGCCCTTCATGTATCCTCTGCAACATTTCTGGACGTAGCTGTGCCGGAATCAAAATCTGAGTCCCTTTCATGATCAACCCTTCATTGCACATCAGATGTCCTCTCACAGACCAGTATATGAAATCCTTGTACCAGAATCCACAGCCGATATGTTCCTTCAGTCTCTGACACTCCAGATCTCTATCTTGCGCCTCCTTGATCTCTGCTAAGTCACTTGCCTGAGAATGGTGTTTCTCCTATAATGTTGTAGATGTACAGTTCTTCCTCCAGGATCTCCTTCCCTTCATATATTGCTTTCTTGATCGGTGTCGGAGAAAGAGCATCTGGTATGTGGAATTCTCCGCCCGGCATGTACTGAATGGTGTACGAGAAGCACATCAACCACATCCATAATCTCTCAAGTCTGGCTGTTAGGTCTGCAAGGGGCTTAGATACAAATATGTCACTAGCGGTTTGTGGTCTGTGAGAATCTATACACGAGTACCTAATATGTATTCCCTAAACGTCTCACACGCCAAAGTGGATGCCAAAGCTTCCTTCTCAATTTGGGCATATCTGGTTTCCGTTTCAGTCGGGCTCCTTGATGCGTATATTATAGGTTTCCAGTTGTTTTCTTGTTGCTGTTCCAGTACTGCCCCTAGGCCTTATGATGAGGCATCCACTGAAATTCTGAGTGAGGCCCCTTGTCTATAAAGGGCAGGGTCGGCTGCTGCGTCAGTTCCTGCTTGATGGTTTCCATGGCATTCTTTTGTTTATCACCTCATACCCACTCATTACTATTTTTCAGCAGCTCTCTTAATGGAGATTATCTCTACTGCAGAATGAACTTCCATATGTAGTTCGTCACACCCAATATTCGCTGCAACTCTATGACATTACTCAGATCTGGCATTTCTGTAACGGCTTTTGTCTTGCTTGGATCTGGCTGAACCGTTCCTTCACTAATAATGTGACCTAGAAACTTGACAGACTGTACTTTGAACTGGTACTTGCCTGCATTCAGGGTAACCCCTTCATCTTTTAATTTTCCAAGTACTGACAGCACCCGCAAATCACGTTCTTCTGATGTAGTACCATAAATGAGGATGTCGTCTGCCTGGTTAACAACACCATCTATTCCCTGCAGAATTTCTTGCATTTTGCGCTGGTAGTGCTCTGGACCTGAATTTATACCAAATGGCAAGCAATTTAAAAAAATCTCCCAAATGGTATTAGAAATGTAGTCAGAATTGCACCTCTTTTGCCAAAGGTACTTGCCAAAATCCTCTTGAAGCATCCAACTTGGTGAAAATATTTGCATCTTCTAACTGTGGCAGTGACTCCTCTACTGCTAGAAGCTGAAGGTGTTCTTGATATACATACCTGTTCAGTTCTGTATAGTCTACACAGATTCTGACTGACCCATCTGTCTTGGGCACCACTACCATTGGTGCACACCACTCCGTTGGTTTCTCGATAGGTGTTATTACTCCTTCCACCATGTTATTCAATTCCAGTTTTACCTCATTTTTCAATGGTAGTGCGACTCTTCTAGGGGCTGCGACAGCATACGACTTGTAGCTCTCCTCTAGGACTATCTCATATTCCTTATGAAGTTTACCTAACCCTCTGAATTTACTGACAAGCTGATATGCATTCCCAGTAGGCCTACTCACCCTTTTTTGTTGTATACAGTGATGATATTAAAAGCTCTCAAAGCAGGTCTCCCTCGAAGTGCAATTGGTTGGCTTTCCACCACATATATTTCTTGTTCACTATGTTTGTTGTTGAACGAAAGCATCATTTTTGTCATGCCTACTACCTTGATAGTTCCATTCTCAGCACCAAACAGTTTTTTGTGAGTTTTTTCCAGCACTATTCCAAGGCAGTCACTTAACCTTAGCCCAATTACAGTAACATCTGCCCTGTATCCACTTTGAACTTAACCTCAAAATTCCCTACGAACCATGGTTCCATACAAACCTCCAATGCTGCCACTTCACCCATGTAGTACTCACACTGTTAATGATCCTTTGTTCCCAATTCTTGTACTTTCGCATATCTGCAGCACCTTTCATAGTGGCCTTTTTTGTTGCACTTCCTGCACTTCACTTTGTCTGCCGGGCACTTATACCAAGGGTGTGAGGGTGTCACTCCACACTTAGAGCATTGGCTAGTTGTTGCTTCAGTGTTTGGCTGATAGGTCTCGCTTGTGTTTCGTGCAAACTGTGGGCAGCGATACTTTCCCGAATTCTCTATTCTTCGCGGTCGACAAGTATCCACCCCACCACTGCGAACTGCGTCGATAGACATTTCTGATGACGGTTGCACTGCGTGCTGCTGTTGTTTTACTGTTTCTGCCTGTTGGATCTATTTTACCGCCTGCTCCGTTGTCAGTCTACTGTCCATTTGTAGAGACTGCGATAGCCTATCATCAGACACTCCAATAACCAGTACTGTTGTTACAAGTCCTTCCTTCAGGATTTGCAATTCACAAGTCTCTGACAATTTTAAAATGCTGCTAATAAATGCATATGCCAATTCCCTGTCTTGTTGCCGCCATTTGAAAAACTTAGCTCGTTCATAAATAAGATTCTTGCTCACTGAAAGAAAAAAAATCCCACTCAAACCTACATTACACCATTGGATACTTTTTAACCTGATCTTTCGAGGTGAACAAGTCCAACATGTCGTCTGCCTCTGGCCCCATGCAGTAGAGCAGCATGTTTACTTGAGCTTCTTCAGATTTTTTGCAGAGTCCCGGTGGGATCTGGAACCTTTCGAATCGTCATATCCATTTGCTCCATTCCGATGGTGCTCGAAAATCAAAGTTTTCAGGTGGCACAATCTGAAATTGCATTGTACTCGCCATTGTCATGTGTGACACTGCTTCCTACCATCCTTCCCTGCAGTTCTGAACACAAACTGGAATTTTCAGGTAATTCCCGAGACACAAAGAATTTGCATTAATCATGAACACAACACGAGCCAACATCACTCAAATTACAGTGTTGATACTCCCAAAAAGAAAGACACCAGACACCACGTAGTGTTAGTCGTGAACACCCATAGGCCGCCATGTTTTACACACTGCCCTCTCTCGGCCCTTGCCCAAGCCTCCAAACCTCTACGTCTCCAATATCCCTACACTACAAGGCCTATACAACAATGAGTATTCTTAATTTGGTTTCAATGATGCACAAAACATATGAGGTATTCAAAAATATTGGCAGTTTGAATAGTTACCCCACAAGCACACAAAGCTGTGCTAATAAATATACGCTATGACTTCTTATTAACATTTATTAAAAACTTACATACACTACTGGAAAATGAAAAAAGTATCACCTTGATGGACACTTCGCAAGAGATCCAAATTTTATTCACATACAGTACAAGTAGTACATATGATATGATAACTGGCATATGAATAGCCGCCGGAAAATAATGTCAGCAGAGGTGTGCTAAGAGATTGATAGGTACTTCGTGTGCCCTCCTCAAGCAGCAATGCAGGCAGAAATTCTTGCATGTAACGATTATAGAGGTAACTAATATCATCCAGTGGAATGGAATTCCAAGCACATTGCACTTGGTGGCTCAGCTGGGCAAGAGTAGCCATTGGCACAAGAGGTCAGGTCAGTCCCACACATGCTCAGTGGAGGAAAGATCTAGTTATCAGGCTGGCCAGGAAGTTGACAAACACCTTGTAGAGCAAGTTAGGCTGTACGAGCAGAATGTGGACAGGCATTGTCCTGCTGATATAGCGCATCCTCCTGCACCTGCAAAAGTGATAGCAAAATGGGTCAGATGATGTTCTGGATGTTCCTTGCATTAGCATCAGGGCTGAATGGCCATCGTAGGATGTGGATCCCCAAACCGTTGTACCAGGAACTGGTCCTCGATTGTTGCTGCCATATACACTGTGGAAGACGCCACTCATCAGGTCAATGCAAAATACACACTCGACCGTCATTTGCCCCAAGGTAGAACCACTCATCACTGAACACAATGCTTTGCCATTCCCCCCAGGTACTCCTTTCTCAATACAACCGGAGGCTGACTGCACGATGCCGAGGTGTGAGACAAAGTCTGGCTAATGGCATGCATGACGGTAGACCAGCTTCATGTAAATGACTGCAGATGATCCTACCAGACAATCCTTGGGTGACATTACATCTAACCTGTTCTGTGGTCACAATGCGATCCACTATGGGTGCTTGTACACCGTCTTGGTGTGTATCCATGCATCACTGACTTCCGGAACCAGGATTACAGGTATATGCAGCTTTCTCTGCCCAACTGCGCCACCGTCGATGCACTGATGACACTTCTCATCCAACATGTTCCACAATTCTCCAGTATAACCATCTAGCTTGTCCGAGTCCCACTAGTTGACCCAGTTCAAACTCAGCTAACTGTAGAATGGAGCCTGCCCTAGACATCCTGGCATGCTAACAATGTACAAACCGCCTCTGGAGTGCAGGGAAGCCCTTGCAACTTCACGCTTCTCCTGCTGCTCAATTGGTAAGTAACATCTGTGTACTTTGACTGTTCCACTTCAACTCCGCAGTCTTCTCCAGCACTGCGTTTATGATCTGCTCTCTGGTAATATCTTGTGCTAATTTGGTCATTCTCAATCACTTAAAACATAATGTACTTTTCTCAATATTAATAGCGTATTTTTCACTGAAAATTGCATATTTAATGTTTGTTGACTGCAGATTTAGTGTTTGTTGCACTATAAATGAACAATATTAATGTTAATTTGGGTTTATCTAACTGTGAGTGATTCTGAACCTAACTTTGCCCACAGACTCATAATCTTGTAAAAACTGCTCTGCGAAAAACATTAATAACTTTGTTCTTGTTTTGGGTCTCACATAAACCATGATAAATGATGAATATTAAATACTTTTTTCACATACATTTACTACAAAAATCTTCATACAGAAAGCATTTCACATGACTGTTATTTTGTAGTGTTTTACTTTCTACATTCACTTTCTAAACTAGTTCTGTGATCATTAACAGCTGTCTACTTTACAATCTCATACATGGTGATAGATGTGCATTTCCAATACACACATCCTCACCTTCTTTGCTGTTACATCCACTTTCTCCTAAATATGGGAATACATTTTATGTCAATAGCATTGATTAAAAATTGCATGTATCCATATAACACCAGCTTTTTAATTTGTTTCAAATTAATGTAACCTATTAGCTAGATTTGTGTATTTTATTTGTATATTTGAATAGTACCTTGTGATAGTTAGAAATGATAACTAAATAAATTACAAACAAGCAAATTCCTGTTATGTTTACTTGGTGAAGTTGACAGCACACTTCTGTACGTTACTGTACTGAGAGGAATGTCTTGTTTCAAAAAATATGTCTTACAAAAAAAAAAAAAAAAAACACCTAAAATGTTGATGTTTGTAATGTTTGACAGAAAATGCTAAACCATGGAGGGGGCAGGAATGCAGTGCGATGAAATGTGCAGAGCAGATGTACATGTACATATTAGGCATTTGATTGCCATTTCGGGCCAATCACATGAACCACATGCATGATACAGGCAGACAACCAGCATGTGAAACTGTCATTCAACAAGACATCATCATGCCCACTTGAAGCGAGTGTTGTTGCTGTTACTGTGTCTGGAGAACGAACAAATTGTTTTAATACATTTTAGATGTCATTGTATCTAATTCCGTCAAACGGATGAGCTCAAGAGAGATTTTGTTTTACGTCTCCATAGTGCCGGTTGGCCCTTGCATTTTATTGTTTAAGAAAATACACCATAATACCACAACCATTCATCACATTTGGTACCAGTGGTCTCACAAAGGAATGTGCAGTCATAGTGGGACCAGAGCTCAGATATGGACATCAGAACACCAAGATTGTAGTACCACACGCCATGCAATAGTACACCCACAAGCCACAACTGGTGACATTTTGTGAAGTGTGCTCGGAAATTTTGATGCTAGTGTCATGTGAATCGGCTGAGCACACCATTATCATCACTGACAATGGTATTGCACCAGAGCTGTACGGGGTGCAGAATGTAACAGTGTTATCTTCAGTGATGAACCCAGTTTCTGTCTGATCAATGATAATTACTGTGTGAGTGTTTGGTGATGATGTGGCCATTGAGTAGATTCCTGTGACATTGTGGAGCGCCACACAACCCCTCAATGTGGGGGTCGTGGTTTTAAGTGCTCTCAGCCCCACCAGTCATTCACCTTTAGTATTAATTATGGGCACATTAACAGTATGCCGTTATGTTGAAGTGTTGCCGCCCTTAGTAATACCACACCTGCAAAACGTCACAAACGTACATTTTCAAAAGGGTAACACCCGGCCATGTTCAATTGTGTGTTTGGGGGGGGGGGTTGGGCAATATCGGAGAAAGAGGAGGTTACGTCAGGGGTATTTACCATAATGGTAAATGACATGGGTTTGGGGTTTAGGGGAAAAACCAGATTGTTAGCAGATGATTGTGTTGTATATGCTGAGGTGGGAGAGGGGGGCGGAAATTTGCAGGCGGACATTGATAAGATATGGTTGTGGACTAGAAAAAATTAAATGAAGTTAAATGTAAGAAAACCTAAGGTAGTGAGATTCACAAGGAAGAATATGATAAGCAGGGACATGTACAGATGGGAGGGACAAGAGATAAAAGAAGCAGCAGAATATAAGTATCTAGGGATTGTACTGCAGGGAGACCTCAGGTGGAAAAAAACAGGTAGAGAGGGTGGTTGCAAAGGGAAGAAGGGCTCTGGGTATGCTGGAAAGGGTGCTGAATGGAGTCAGCTGTGAGGTGAAGGAGAAGGCGTATGGCACAATAGTACGGCCAATGTTAGAATATGCTGCAGCAGTATGGGACCCGTATGTGGAGGTGCGAGAACTTGAAAAGATGCAGAGAAAGGCAGCAAGATGGGTGAAGGGTAGGTGGAGAAGGTAGGGGCAAGATGGTGAGGAAGAAGGGAACTATAGGCCATCAGTGATGATGAAAGAAATGGGGTGGAGCTCATTGAAGGACAGGAGGAAAGTTGAACGGCTAGTCAGGATGTACAGCGTGGTGAATGAAGAGGGAGGATAGGGAGGGTTACACTGCAAGCTAAGTAAGGGAGTGTTTAAAGGAAGAGGAAACAACAGTGAGAAGATTCAGAGGGTGTGGAGGAGAACGGAGCGAGGTAGGCAGTCCATGCTTGTGAGGTCTGTGAGGGAGTGGAATGTGTTGAGGGAGGAATTGGTATCTGTGAGAGGGGTTGGTAAATTCAGGAAGGGAGTGGAAAAGGAGTTGGTTGGGTGAAGGAGAGGTGAGAGAGCTCATCACCGGGCGGTAGCCTAATTGCGAGTGTATGTATATGTATGTAACTCAGGCACATTCCTTTACAATTCTCTATGCAATTAATAAGTCACTTTGGCGAAGTTTAGTCTGGATATACACAAGTTACAAACATTTTGGACAGTCTTCAATATATTTTATCAAACTGTTCTAGTAAACATGCAGTTTTCCACATAAATTTAAACATTACATATTACTTTTAATTACCTGTTTTTTTGTTAGTACAAGCTTTCAAATGTACAAACAACAGAATTTTATTTAATCTATAAGTACTGTGTATGAAAGTGAGAAATTTATTTGGTTTCAAAGAGCAGCAAATATATCATTAAAATCATTATAGATAATTTTTCACTTTATTTAGTTATACATATGTTGATTATAGAGTTGTACTTAATCGCAATTACACTGTCAGGAAATATTTTTCTGAACACAACAAAATGTGTGAACAAACATTAAGCAAACATACTCTGTTGTCATCAGTGTCTCAAGTAAAATTACGTTTTTTGTTACATTTGATGCACTTCTAGTTGTCAATATGTTTTTAGTCTATTTTCAGAAGAAAGATGAGATTAAGAGATCACTTTATCTGCATGTGTTTGTGCATGCACATGTGTGTGTGTCCCTAAATTTTTTGAATATATGAACTAAATTTTATCCAACCTCAGTATATGTATTGTACTTTGTAAAGACATCCTACTTTTACAGTTTATGACAATGCAGGGTGCTTATTTTCTAAATGGTGACCATTTTAAAAATTAAGGTGCTATGTTATAGCTTAGGAACCACTAAACTGACTTAAAGCAGTTTTTGTATGCTGACAGTGCATAATTAAAATATTTAATTTAGAGATATGTATTAGTCCACCATTTTGGAAGATAGCATCACATGACAAAATTATGCTTAGACATTACATCTTTAAAACTAATCTACTAATTCTCTCCAAATTTGGCATGTAAGTAATTCTATTGTAGGTCAGGTGGCTGTATACACATGTAATGTTCATTTGCTATATCTAGCAAACAATTCGTACAATTTTGAACAAACGTAGTACGTTGAAAGTGTCTATTACAAGCATAAAAATTGCCAACACAGCCATTTTGTAAGATAATCCCACGTGAAAAAAAAATGTAATGTAATATCTCAGGAAACAATTAACATTCTTACCAAATTTGGCAAACAAGTAATATTATGATAGTCCATATAAAGTGATCAATTTGAAATGAATCAGACACATTTTCGAGATGGTGATGACAAACATTTTAGTTTGGTATGCTGTATATAAATAACCTCAATGTTAATAGCTGCCCAAACCTCTTCACTTCATTTAATTTTGTATGCTGGCAATATCTATGTAAACCACAAGTGAACTAATAAATAAAACTATTTTTGTCTGCTATTTTGGGAGATATCACCACAGAAAAAATTAAGCTCCTATGTTCTATCCCGGGAACGAATATACTGATTTCCTCAAAATTCAGGTAAGAAGTTATTCTTCTGTAGTACACCTAAATTTATATGATTGGGGATAATCTCATATTTTCAATATAGCAGCCATGTAAATATTTTAGGTTAAGTATGTCATATGTCCCAAACAATTTCCACCAAACTATATATGATCACTGCTTCTATGACACACATTAAATGCGCTAGTAAATAACCTTTCTGTCTGCAATTGAATGCCAACATACAGATTGAGTTTTCTGTGTTCCAGTCCCAAGTAAGGTACAGGTGTATTTACAATTGCCTCACTACGGTACTGTTTCATATGTTTTTACTTCCATCCCCAATGATACTATTGTCAAAAAGATGTCAAAGCCTATCTATCCTCTAAACTTTTAAGAAATTCAGCAAAAACATTTACATCTATGTAAGAGGAAAGTAGGTTCATTAATTATATCAGTAAATTCTTGTTTAATTTTAGTATTCTTAAAACCTCATCAATTGTGTCAGCATTTGCATGTGAAAATCACATTGATACTCTATAAAAGTTCACAGCTTTCACCTTCACAGAATGCAACTACGTGTGGAAACACACCTGGATGCGTTTTATTGAATGTAGTGTTTTGGGTTTTTCACTTCTGCATTGTTCTGACATCGTAAATCCAACAAATATAGAAAATATTCACAACATAACACTTAAACTTACAAGAAACATCACCGAAAAGAATTAACTTACAAAAAAAAAAAAAAAGTTGGAATGTCAAAGTTCCCTGATCTTGAAATGTGTACTTCGTTTGTAGTAATCATCATAACTACCTGCCAGCTTACACACTTAAACAGAAAGAAAACACATTTTGTAAAAAGGCACAATAATTTCTCTACAGTTGATCAGTAATTGATTAGTTGATACGTGATTGTACATAAACTTAACATTGAAAAACAAATAGCAAAATTCATGAGAAAAATACGTTCAGTTGTGAGAGCACAAACAATAGTTTGGTAGTAAAGATGGAAAACCATCTGAATTGCTGTGATAAGAATTCTGCTGGAGGAATATGGACTGCATGAAAATATGTAAAAATTGTGTACAAATGAAGGCTCAAATTACGAAGGCTCAAATTACAATTAACATCTAAAAAAGGTTTGTAAAATGGTGCTCAGAAAAATTCCTGTATTGAACATTGATAAGTCAGACACTTGCCCTCATTATAAAACAATTTTTGAAATGAAATAAGAATATAGTAGCAAAACAAATGTGATCAAAATTTTAAAATTTACAGGGGAATCAGCTTCGGTTTATTGATGTCCCTAGTTACATTAAATAAACTGGAAAAGTTGAAATATGAAGAACAAACACAGTACTAGATGCATATTTTGATACCAAGAAAAATGTAATTACTGCACACTTTCTATTTGCTAACAGTAAGCACCATGTAATACAAGTTATTTCATAATTTGTGGAAGAGTTGAAATATTTAACTAAGGGCTACATTTCCAAAACTTAGAAAAGTAGTTTTTAATTAGTTTGGTATGAGTAATGAAATGCAAGAGTCTTCGGTATCAGTTAGTATCAGAGCCCGATTTAAATCTCAATAACGCTTTTCAAATTTAATTCCCATTTAAGGCTGCAAATAAGAATGTGGAAACTATTCTGGCCTTTCTGAACAAGTTTTAAAAAGTTAATTGAAGCAATGGTGGTTGTTCCTTGGATGTCATTGTTCAGTATGAATCTCTTCATTTGTCTTCACTGGTTAACACATTAGTCTACATCAAAGACAGTCTACATCCTTCCAGTCTGGCTGCTCGCTTCCCACTGGTGCCAACCTGCATCTTCTATCTTATTTGTATTATCTTACATTAGATGTTCAAGGATGTGATTATGTTATTAGAAGGTTAAAGCCAAAGTAAATATCACAAAACTACTCAGTTAAATATTTCAGGTGAGGAGCTTTTGGGCATAAAGCATCTGTGTGCCAGCATAAAAATAACATTTGTTTGTAATTTCATAAAGTAGGGTAAGAAAAAGCAAATTTGTACACTCTTCTGTTTATTTTCTGTTCAATATATTTCTCTTTTTTTTTTCTTTCGGATTACTTGTCTATTGTCATGTTATAATGTCTAGTGTCAATGTTTTAATGCCAGCTTGGATCCCTGTTGCTCCCATTATTTTCATCTTGTTTTGATGTTGTTGTTTATCAGTGGTGACTTAGTTACATTAAAATTATTAGTAATTGTCTAGAATAGGGGCTTATCCAAAAATAAAAAAAATTCTGGAAAATGGTATATATCGACATTACTTATATCACAGAACATACTAGGGACATTGCAATATTCACAGTACATCTGGGGAGGACTATGAAGATCAGAGGAATTGGGGTGTAAAACACATAAAATGTATCTATAAATTACATGTCATTCTGTTTCCTTAACCACATTAAATGCAAGAAGACCTAACCTAACTCAACCTAAATTCATGATATGTGATTACAGGGGGAGAGAGTGCCGACACGAGACAGTATGTTAGGAAAAACATAACAAGTAAACTCACATAGGTTCATCCACCCCATGTGATTCACCTACCGTGAAGTTAGGATTAATTTGGTTAGGTCTTCTTCATTTTACATGGCTAGCGGCAGCCGTACGTAAACCCTTTGATTCCGACAGTCACATGCAATACTACACAGTACAATTAACTACATTTACTTTCCACACAAAAAACTACACTATAAATTATTTTACTCACCCATGGCAGCGACAAATATAGCTCCTTTGCGATCTATTGCTGATAACAGACATATAGAACACATTAACGTTGATTCAATTTGTCTGAACTCTGCTATCAATCGTATTTCCAAACAATAATTATACTCACACGGAAATAACTTCAAATAACCACTTGTACATATTTCCACACATGGAAATAATCGCAAAGAAGGATGCGTAATAGCACTAGTACATCATAAGCTTTCACACAGACGATGATACGTGGTCAAATTCACACAGAATATTGCACTCCTGTTATATACTCTACCAGCATATAGCTGTGACATAAAATACCTAAAAATTGAACCGGATGACTAAAATTGTTGCACATTTATTTCCTGTCTCTGTGCTTTGCCTGACAAATGTATCAACTATAAGATGTAAATAACAGTTGGGAATTATTTGTGTATGATATACATACTGTGTGTGTATTTTCTACTGCTTATATATTATGTAGTAGAATCATCTGTTGAATATCCATAAGGTAAGACTTTAAAAGTTCTAAAGAATGAAATTATATACAGACAATGCTTGATTACAGTGGTTTGTAGCTGTATAACCTTAGCGCATCTGTAAAAACAATCCTAGGACTAAAGATGTATAAAATAAGTTTTGTTTACACAATATACATATACAATATATATATATATATATATATATATATATATATATATATATATATAATATATATATAATATATATATATATATATATATATATATATAATATATATAATAACACACGCACGAAGGAGATGCTGAAAAGAATGTGTGTGTTGTGTTATTGCAGTTGTCAATATTGCTGTTCAAGTCTAGTATGTTCTATATAAATAAAAGGATGACCAAGAAAATAAAGAAGACATTAAACCATAACTTAGGAGTGAGTATTTCACTATGTTCAAAACGTAACAGGTTATGGACCCAGAGCACGAGGCTCAAGCACATGGCAAAAGTTTTGGAGAAAATCTGTAGGAGTGAAATATCAATGCACGGAATGGCCAAGGTATGTGTGAAGATAGTTGATGGCAAGATGTAAGAGTTAGTATTTTTGTGCTATGTGGCTATTCTGAGATTAACGAAAATGGCCATGCAACAAAGTTGGTTATATGGTAGAGCCACTAAATGGCTCGAATTACTACAATTGGAAGTTCAGAATGCTTACGTTACTTGCGGAAAATGATGTTGCTAAGTATGTTCATAAGGAATATGTTGAAATTGAAGATGGGAAACCGACATGCGATTCAGATCAGAAAAAATCAAATCAGACTAGAAACTTAATTGTTCAGTATGTTGATGATTCACAAATAGAAAATTTGTGGGATAAGGGAAGTGCATACCAAATGTGGAAATGCCTAGAAAATCTGTACGAGAAGAAGGGATTGCCTGGGAAATTCTATTTAAAGAAGAAGTTACAGTTAATGATGCTAAATGAAGGTGAAAGTGTAGATAGTTTCCTCAGGCAGTTTGATGAAGTGGTAAGGCAGTTGAAATCTACTGGGGCACAATTAAAGGATAATGACGTTATATGCCATTTATTTTTTAGTTTACCCAAGTGATATATGACATAGTGGTTACAGTCATTGAAAATATGCAAACAGAAACATTAACACTTAAATTTGTGAAGAGTAAGCTGTGAGCAGAAGAAGAAAAACGTAAGTGCGAATCTACTAAGACTGAAGTACAAAATGCAGTGGTGCCATCAGCATTTTCATCAGCAACTCAAAGTGTATGTTATGAGTGCGATCAAAAGGGAAATATTCGTCGAAACTGTAAGCAGCTACCCAGGAACAGCTTAAGAGGTGCAACTCTGCAGGGTTACCAAGAGGGATTTCATGGACATCATCAACCTGGAAGGTATTATGCAAATGTTCACCAGAGCGGACATTTCCAAGCATTTGGTCGTCAGGAAAATCAATCTCAACATTACTCAACAATGGATGAGCCAAAAAGCAATTATGTTGACATGGATACTCAAGGTAAATGTCAAACTACTGACTCTAATTGTAGCCAAATTTGTTTTACAAGTGAAATAAAAGCAGACAATGATAGTACTAGCAAAAATGCTATTGTGAGTTTCTGTGTAGCTTCAGGGTGTACAAATCATATGGTAGGGTTGAATGACAGAATTGTATTTTCTGAGTTTGTAGAATTGAAAGATCCTGTAAAGATAGCAGTGGCTAAACACAATAGCGTGATTGAGGCAACAGGTGTAGGAAATATTCATGGGTTTTTGGAAGTAGAGGATAAAAGAACTGAATGTACAGTAAAAAATGCATTTTATGTACTAAACATAAGAAAAAATTGTTATCAGTGAAATTTTTATAAAGTGCTAATATCAAGGTTGTTTTTCAGCATGGTAAGGTACAGTTGTACTTCCAGGGACACAAAATTGGAGAGGGTGTTAGAAATAATTTATACGAGCTAAAAATTCATGTAAATTCAGCTGAAAGTTGTGTGATTGAAGTAGCGTGTGAACAAAATAAGCTATGGCATAGAAGGTTAGGTCCCCTAAGCTATTCTGAAATTAAACAATTGGTCAGTCAAAATATGGTGGAAGGGATAAACAAGGAGTTAAATCTGAACAAAATTAAATTCTGTAAGGAGTGTGTAAATGGATTGCAAACAAGGGTAACATTTGGTAACAGAATTAAAAGTAACAGTGTGTTGGGCATAGTTCATTCGATGTGTGTGGTCCAAGTTCACGTACTACAAATGAGGGTCATAAATATTTTGTTACATTCATTGATGATTTTTCAAATTTTACAATGGTGTATCTGATCAAGTCAAAAGGCGAAGATACAGAATGTTTTCAAGATTATTATAGCATGACAGGCAATATGTTTGGGCAGTTTGTATCAAAGCTAAGATGCGACAATGGAGGAGAACATGTTGCACAAGAATTGATTGATTTTTGTAGAAAGAAAGCCTGAACAAAATGGCAAGGCAGAAAGGATGAACAGGAGTTTAGTTGAACAGGTACATAGTATGGTCAGTGAATCTGGGGTACCTAAACAACTTTGGAGATAAGCAGTCAGAACAGCAGCTTATATTGTAAATCGTAGTCCAACCGCAAGCAAGGAAGGAGTCACACAGGCTGAAATCTGGTATGGGTGTAAGCCAAACGTAAAAATATTTGAGGGTTTTTGGATGTGCAGCATACAGCCATGTACCAAAGGAGTTTCATACCTAGTTAGACAACAAGGCAGAAAAATGTATATTCGTGGGGTATTCTCAAAATGGTTATAGACTATTGAATCTTGAAAAGGGAAAAATCATAGTGTCATGTCATGTTAAGTTTGATGAAGGTAATTTAATATTTAAAGAAAGAAATGAAAGAAAACTTGTAGAATGTAAACAGGACACTGTGAACTGTAGTGAACCTGAAAATGTTAGTGTCAGTCCAGTATATGTAAGTGAAGAAGGAAAAGAAAGTGTATTTAGGGATCACAAACATAGTGTAAGGTTGCCAAAAATATTTGATAACTATGAAATGTACATGACATATAATGTGATGAGTTTTGTAGAGAATGTTCTGAAGAACCATAATGAAGACGAAAAAGGGTTGACAAAGAAATGTGGTTTCAAGCTATGTATAGGGAAATTGAGTACTAAAAAATAGAACTTCTGAGGAAGTAGAAAACCCAAAGGATGTACAAGTTATTGATAAAAAGTGGGTATACGCATTGAAACCCTTAGAGGAGAATGTGACAGGTATAAGGCTAGACTAGTTGCAAGCAAGAAGGAAATGTAGGTGGTTATGATATATTTGCACCAGTAGCTAGAATGACTACTATAAGAACATTGTAAACTGTTGGAAATCAGAAATTTTATCATTTTGAGCAGTTGGTTGTAAAAACTGCATTTTTGAATAGTGAATTGCATGAAGATGTATATATTTATCTACCAGTCTGTGTTAGTTGTGCGCCTCACTCTGTTCTTAAATTAAATAAGTCTTCGTATGGTCTCAAGCAGGCACCTAAGTGCTGGAATGACAAGTTTAACAAGGTCATGTTAGAATTAGGTCTTGTAAGGTCTGAAAACTATTGTTGTCTGTATACATTGATGAGTGGAGATGAAATTTTGTATTAACTGCTTTATGTGGATGAAATTATTCTAACCAGTTCAAGCATTAATCTCATAAATTATGTTAAGTCTCAGCTAGCATCAAATTTTGAGGTTAGAGAAAAAGGAAAACTGAAACATCTTCTTGGGTTGGAGATAAGTCATGACAGGGAGAACAAAGTTTTGAAAATTAACCAAACAAAGTACACTAAAGGAATTTTGAAAAAATTTGAATGTGAGAATTGTATATCATCACCAACACCAATTGAGCCAAAGCTAAACATAAAACCTTAAACACATGAAAATGATGTAACAAAACCTTTTAGAAAACTGATAGGTTGTCTGATGTATCTGATGTTTGGGTACCAGACCAGACATGTTTTGCTGTAAATTACTTCAGTAGAATACTGGACAAAGCAACTGATGAGGCATGGAATCAATTAAAAAGGATCTTGAGATATTTGAAGGGTACCGCAGAAGTTGGATTGGTGTACAGAGGAAACAGTTCTACTGAATTTTGTTTTGTTGATGCAGACTGGGGAGGAGAAGTAAATGATCAGTTTCAGGTTTTTTGTGTAAGGTAAATGGAAATGGGGTATCCTGGGTGACAAGGAAACAGAATTGTGTAGCCTGGTCAACAACAGAGGCAGAACTCAAGAACATTAAGTACTGCAGTTCGTGAGTGTTTATGGCCAAAAAAGATGTTGTCAAACTTAAATGTCAAAGTAGATAAGATTAAAATGTATGAAGATAATCAAGGTTGTATTGCCGTAATTAAGAATCCAGAAAATATTTGAACGGTAAAACACATTGACTTGAAGTATCGTTTTGTATGCGATTAAGAAAAGTGAGATTGATGTACAATTTGTTGAAAGTGTAAGGCAACATGCTGACATTTTGACAAAAGGTTTAACCAGACATGTGTTTCTGAAGAATAGTAAAGAAATGGGACTAGAGACTTTTGGTGAAGGGAGGGTGATAGGTCACCAGAAGTGTAATGTTTGTTATTTCTATGATCCCTTCCTGATCGTGTTGACACACACACGCGAAGGAGATGATGAAAAGAATGTGTGTGTTGTTATTGCAGAGATGAAAGGCTGTCTATATTGCTGTTCAAGTCTAGTATGTTCTATGTACATAAAAGGAAGATCAAGAAAATAAAGAAGACATTAAACCATAACTTAGGAATGAGAATTTATTGCTTTCGCTGTGTTCAAAATGCAACAGAAAGAAAAATATTTGACAAATTTTGTGTGTTTTACTGTATAAACACCCCTATCTTTATAGTCTTCCTCACCATCAGATTTCATGGTATATACGGCAAAATATGTGAAGCCCCAAAAAATTCCTATCAAGTGTGATTAGTAATCACCATCTATACCATTTATAGGTATTCTTTTCCCGGTTTTCGGAAAGGCCCCATACTGAATAATTACCTGCATATATTACTTATTTTTGGCAGTGGACACAGTCTATTATACTATCAAAGTAATGTAACTATACCATTGCCATTTTACTTCAGGAATAAGTCTCAATACAGCTAGTAAATATATTATCAATCTGCCAAATAAATGTTCTGCAGAAATGTACAAAACTGATGCTGGTAACGGATTTTACTTTAAAGTGTGAATTAAATATTTGCAAATTTTTTTAATTGTATTATCAGAGTGACATGTATTTATACTGCTTGCACATCTTTGACATGTATACACTTCTTGCAAATTTTACTGCTTGGACATATTACGACACACAGCACAAATATAATTTTTCACATCATTAGCCTAGCGACGTTTTCTATTTTTACTAACACCACTGTAATGAAGTATCTACCATCTCACATACACATAAAACTCTGTGAAAACATTTATCGTGAGACTATTCTATCATATGTTACCTGGAAATACTTCTTTAAGAAATAATATCAAAAAAGTTTATATCAAAAGAAAACAAAGTTACCTGTTTAATTCACACTGAATGTAAAACTAGGCGTAAAATAATGTGTTTGTATCAGCTGGCAAGATTTCATCACATTTTGAAGCGTGTTTTGAGTGAACTTTTTTATATAATCTACAGTTCTTAATTCACAATAAGTGCACTGAGTTTTATTCCAGTTCTGTTAGAGCTTGAAACTACTGAATTCACATTCAGTTAATAAACACAATAACTCCAGGGTTAAAATTTGATCGCAGCTGTGTAAATCAAAATGATATAACAATGCACTGCATTACTTCTGGTAAAGAAGTTACCAACAAAAATATTTACCCCTGCAACATATACGTAGATAAAAATTATTTATTGTCCATAGCACTGGAAAATTCAGCAGCCACTGTTTTTTTTTTCTTTCCAATCTCGGCCATTAAAGGTTGGCAAAACTGGAATTACCATTTTAAAGTGCATTTGAGTTTTACACTATATGATATTGTTTGAGAAATTACATGTCAACTGAGTATTCAAACTGCTCAAAGGAAACTTATTTTTGTTATTAAAAATTTACAGCATTATGTACAAAAACAATTTGGGAATCAAACTGTAATATCCAAGTACAAAGTACAGCTAACACTTAATACACAGCAAAATGGAAACAAATTTACTGTAAGTTTTACGTGCAAAAACTTACCTCAAGGGAAAATGTTAGGCAAGATTTACTGTACAAAGAAATACAGTAATAAAAACACATAAAATACATATACATATCACAGATACAAAACAATTTTTCAGTTAAAATAATGGAATTAACTGCAAATAAGTGTAAACTCTAAAAACAATATACAAATAACAGTAGAGCACAATTAAAAATGTATTGCCCCCAATAAAATTAAAACAAAAATGCTATTGTTGCACAAATTAAAATTGGTTTCATTTCTTTTAAAATAAATGCATCTCATGTCCTATTATTATAAATTTTTTATCATTCTGCAATATCTGCTAAATATGTTGTAATTTGATCAGCATTCAAATTTACCTTCTGTATAGACAAACCTGGTTTCAGGAAACTTAAATAACCAATTATATGAAGAACAATAATTGAGCAATAAAATAATTTGTAGTTTTAACACCCAAACACTTAATAACTATGTCAGTAAAAACTTGCATTTATGAGACATTACAGTACCATGAATGTAGTTCATGACACTAATGTATATTCACTGTCTATTATGTAAGATATTCAAGACCGGACTTCTACTGTGGCTACACAGAACCTAGGAGAAGGTGTTTGGTGGTGGTTAGTTGTTCGCATTTGGCATTTATGTTTGTAATAGAAAAATAATCATCCTGTGCACTTCATCAGTTTCATACCAGAGGATCTATTTTTTTTAATGGTGGTTCTACAAGATGACTAGAATCAAAAGAAAGATCCCTTTTCTTCTTCAAACTCTGTATGGTGTGTTCCGCATCAGAAACAAATTTTTGGAGTGCTTGTGCTTCCTCTCCAGTCGTCACCATGCTGACAAGGTGGTTCATTTCCTCCACTATGTCTTTCTTCATATCATCCACTATCTCAGAGTCCTTTGAATCGGTCAACGCATCATAATCTGATCTGGCTCTTCTTGTTCCTCACTTGGAGCCACAATTTCTTCATAAAAGTAATCATCTTCAGCAATGGTCTGAAAAGAAAACCACGTACGACCTCCCAGTTGCTTAACAATTTGTGCTACCAGATGGGTATGCTTGCACATATTCCTCTTAACAACAAAATCGCAGCAAGTGCACTTGTAGAAATGAATGCATGCAGAGCAATCATCACATCTCAAATTACATGAGCAACTAGTGTCATTTTCCCTCACTTCATACTTTACAGATGGGTTTTTCGGAGATGGGATGCTCCACACTCCATCCATCTCGAACATATCTGTGGTTGACATTTCCAGTGAAGATTTGTGTCGTGACCTTATGTCGGACAATTTATGTGTATCTTTATTTTTGTGAGGGGTTATAAGACGATCATAAAGCCTATCCTTCAAAAATCGCATAACAGCGTGGAATGCATCATCCAAATTCCTTGCTTTCCTCCCTCTAAGGTACAGATGTTTCACAATTTCGTGCATGTTTTCCAGAGCCGTACTAGTATTTATAGGAATAAACTTCCTGAAGCAATGTGCCCAAGGTGATGGGTTGGCAAAATACTCATCAACGTACTGAGCAAACACTATAGTGTCCGAACTAGAATACAATTCTTGCATCAAGTTTACCATCATACTCTCAAATGTATCAATGTCTGTTTCCTGCATTATCACTCTCAACTTTCTGTACACTTCTGCTTGCTTTTCCTTCCCGTTTATTTTGTATAAATTACCCCGCCATGCTCTATCAACATGCCAGACATTGTATAGACGAGATGTGTTTTCATGTGGCATAACACTACACCATGCAGAGTAATAACTATCTGCTATGTCAGACATGAACACAGCTGGCTCTACTGGTGCTGGAAGAGCACATTTTATAACACTAAAAAATATTTCCATGGCCACACTATCACCTCGGTTAGAAAAAAGAAATGCACATGGGAACCCCTGATCTGAATCATCTAGAATCATTATTGTGAACAATTCAAAATCATATGAATTCAACCCATGTGTACCGTCTACACAGACACTATCATTTCCATAAGTAGCTAATATGCTGAGCTGGGCATCACTAGCAAGGGCAAGAAAAAAATCATTATTTTCAAGCTGTGGATATTCTTCAAGTGTTTCCCCTTGAGGTTTATAGAGTCTGACCAGACTGTTACCTGTCGCAAGCATTTCCTTCACCCAGGCATCTACACTCACACAATCATTTTGATGCAACACAGCTTCTTTATTCAAGTTGTATGTTTTCGCAATATTGTGCAAATCTTTCCGGGTAAGGAGATGTTTTCTCTCAATATTTTCTCCATCAAGAGAATCTCTTATTTCATCTAATATTTCTTCAAGAGGTACTTTGGCAGCAATTTTCTGTGCAATGACTTTTTTGTCTTCGGCCGAAATCATAATTCGTCCTAAATCCATTGTGTGTCCCACGTGTGTCTTGCAGAAGTTGACTAGGACACTATCTGCAGATGTTTTCACAGTCAACAATGCAGGGCAGTGACCACCAATTTTGTTACTTCCAATTGTTTTTAGTCTTCTCTTGTTTGCACCTCTTGACACAAACTTCCCATCCCTATGACACACGTACAACTTTATTGTTCCACACTTAATTTTACGTTCACCTTTCCTATTTACAAATGAACTAATGGTCCTTTTTTCCATTTCCTTTTTCCATTTATAGAATTCATCAGCAGATGGAAATAATAATGTTTCGTGCTCAACTGCAATATTGTGAGCCTCGTGGAAATGTTTCATCAATGGTTTCTTCGACAAACAAACACGGCACACTGGGCAGACAAGAGTTGCTGCTGCATATGGAGATGCAGAACATTTACGTTCACGAACGTGATTTAAAAGCTTTTTCTTGGCTGTAAATGTTTCACTGCATGCCTCGCACTTCAGTATATTCTGAAAGTCATGCGTATAATGCATATGGTTTACTAGTGCATGCTGTTTCGTGAACTGTAGAGGGCAAAATTTGCACTTCTTTAATTCAGTCATGGTAAAAACCTGAAAGCAGAGATACATCTTAATTAGGTCACACAGCATCATACAGAGCAATAATAGGAACATAATTTGATAGGTTACATGATAGGGAGGAGAGAGAGATATGGGCTGTCAATCTTATTCAAAGACGAAGTCTGGGAGAGGGATTATTATGCAGCAACACAATTATGAATAAATATGCCCGGCAGTATCAGTAACAACATAACATCATAATGCCCTAAATGTGGTACAGTACTAAACCAAATCATAATTGATACAAGTGTCAAGCTAGCTATCACTGTGGCAAAATGGGGCATTACGGGACGTGCCGTACACATGGGGAGGTGCAGAAATTAGGTGAGGAAACATTGAAACAACCATAAACACTTAAAGCAGGATTAGAAATTGGGAGAAATAGCACTAGAGATCTGTTCAGAACCTTGATACGTCAAATTAAGAATGTGTGGGAAGGAACTTTCATTCAAGGTCAATACAGGAGCTGATGTGATGGTGATTGGAGAATATGATTGTCGTGACTTGAAATCAGTGGTTGAGGCAACAGACAGAAAGCTTTTTGGAGCAGCAAGAAATATTATTGATGTAGTAGGCACTATCACAGCAACACACTCATATGGCAATCAGGAAGTGATACACGACATTTTAGTGGGACAAGGGCAGTCAGTGGCGTTACTCAGCCATCCAGCCATAAATGCACTAGACATTTTATTGGTGAAGAAAGTAGAGGAAATAATGGGGAAAGAGTTCTGCTGTAATGACAAGTTTCCATCAGTTTTTGACAGTCTAAGCCACTTCCACCGGGAGTACAACTTTCTGCTTCAGAATTATACCAAGCCACACAAGACATGTTCTGTTTGCCCTCTGTGAAAAAGTCAAAGAGGAACTTGACAGAATGGTACAGGATGGTGTGATAACACCTATCAAGGAGCCGACAGAATGGTGTGCACCAGTGGCACTTGTGCCAAAGAGAGACAGTTCAGTAAGGATTTGTAATGACTTCACACATTTGTTCTCAGGGACAGACCACAGATACCGCCGGTAGAAGCGTAGCTACTATGGTTATGATATGCCAAGAGTTTTCTGCATTAGACACTTTGAATGGGTTTTGGCAGATTACGTTGACACAAGCTAGTGCACCACTCACAAAATTTGTCACACCATTTGGATGATATTACTTCAACTATCTACTATTGTGAATTAACTCAGGGCCAAAGCATTACCAGCGTCAAATGCAACAGCAAGGATGCGTTAGCCATGTAGATGACATATTGGTGTGTGGCTGTACATCAGAACATGACCAACAGCTGGAAGAAGTGCTCAGCAAATTAGTGGCAACCGGAATTACCCTCAACAAGCCAAAGTGCAGGTTTCGGGCGAAGACAGTACAGTTCTTGGAACATGTAATAAAAGAAGGTATAGTGAAGACAGATTTGGACAGGATTAAAGTGATTAATAACACGGCAGGACCAACTAATTCGACATAACTCCAAATATTCCTGGGCATGGTTACATATTTACTGAAATTTCTGCCTAAACTGGCAGAAAAAATCAGCCACTATGAACATTGCTGTCAAGACTCAGAATGGGTGTGGGAATAACTCCAGCGACAGACTGTGAAGTAACTGAAGGGGAAATAGCTCAGCAGCCCACGTTAGCACTGTATTAGCAGGGTGAGTGTTAGCAGATGTTTCCTCATATGGGTTAGGAAGTGTTCTGGAGCAGCATCAACATGGAAAATAGAAGCCAGTGGCATTTGCATCGCAAAGTCTGAGCAAGGTTGAATCAAGATATTCTCAGATAGAGGAGGTGACACTGGCAATTACCTGGGCATGTGAAAAATTCAGAAATTATGTGTTTGGCATCAAGTTCAAGATATTGACAGATCACTAACCACCAGTGACACTGCTGGTCCCTGCAAGGCTGCAGAAGATGAGGATGTGCCTTGTGTTATAACTACACCATGGCACATGTTGCAAGGAAGAAGTTCTTTGTAACAGATGTACTGTCAAGAGCTCCTGTTGATCAGGCAATGGCGGGAAGTTGCGACACTGCTGAGGAAGAGTTATTTGTAGAAGCTGTCATAAGGGATTCCCCATTCTCAGACGTTGTACTTCAGAACATGAAGGGAGCACAAGAGAGATAAGTAATGCCAGGCTCTGAAGGTCTGTATCTTGCAAGGATTCAGTAGCAAAACCCTCACAGTTCTCATAATTCAAAGGTCAGCGTACAACAAAGGACTCAGTTACGTACAGACATACTCGGTAAAATACACGAGGGCCACATGGGTATAGTTAAGTGTCGTCGTAGGGCACAGGAGTCTGTATGGTGGCTAATCACAACAGAAATCAAAATATTGGTGGAAAACTGCAAACAGTGTTTGGAACAGAGTATCCAACATGCAGAGTCATTGCAACCTAACACACTACCAGGTAGACCATAGTTGTTGGTTGGGATGGACATATTTGAATTGACCAATGTGCATTATCTTGGGTACAAGATTTCAGGAAGTGATGAAAACTAGATTGTCATACAATGGAGGCAGTGATTTTGAGGGCGAAGAACATCTTTGCTCATCACAAAATACCAGAGAACATTTGCACAGATAGTGGTATTCACTGCAAAGGAATTGTAACAGTTCACAAAGGAACACAGGTTCACACATGTTACCTTGTCCCAAATCCCCACAGTCTAATAATCAAGCAGAAAGTACAGTGAAAAACGCACAGAGAATCTTGTCCAAAGAAACAGACTCTAATGTTGGGTCATTGGCATATAGAGCCGCACCACTGTAATCCGGTTTTTCACCAGCTGAACTACTATTTGGAAGGAAATTGCATACTACCTTACCACAGGAAGGTTCTTCACTGCAATCACATTAGAACTCACCCAGCCATAATTAATTCCAAGATTCAAAAGGAATTATGATGCTAACCATGGAGTGTATGAACTGGACCCATTACACCCGGGAGCACACATTTGGATCACAGACCTAGGTAGGTATGGCAGGGTGCTCCAACCAGCAAATTGGTTCATGTCATATATGGTGGCAACTGGGACCCAAATGTGTGCAGAAACAGGAAGCAATTAGTAGCAGTGTGGGATGGGATACAGAGGCAGATGACAGGATGAGTAGGCTTCTCCGAGAAAAGAGTATGATGGTGGAGTCCCAGAGGCATGCATCAGGCAGTAGGCACGAGGGCAGAGCCATACCAACTGCTTCAGCCAGTTGAAGAAAATATGGCCTCTCCTCAACCAGGGAATGAACAGGCTGCTTAGCGGGGGTCACCAACTCCACAGAGGCCACAAACTCCATGCTTTCCGCAGTAAGAATTCCGAAGATTCCCAGATGATGAAGGCCATGGCTAGGTGAAAACACAACTTGTTACAAGACTGGAAGAGGAAGACAAGTTGTCCCACCAAGATGTCTACGGCTGTGGTGCAGTGTCTTTTAAGTTGTAGTAGTGAAAAATAATACATACATTGTGTAAAGAGAGGGAGATATATATAGTGTAAGGTAATATGTGTTATAGCAAGTAAATATGTTGCCTGCATGTAGAGAAGTTGGTAGGACTGGGGACAATTATGCCGATGGCAGGTGAATAGCGTGTATGTTGAATCGCCGATGTGCAAATGTTGAACATTAGATTACAGAAACATCGAAAATGGACTATATAGAAGCAAAGATGAATAAAATTTGACACGACACATAAGAACAATGACCAAGACAGTATGATGTATTGATAGGAAATTTCAAGAACTAGCTCTCAAGACAGAACTTTGGTTAGAAAGGCAAAGAAGGATGGTGGGAGACTGAAAATATGACAGTGAAGAAAGTAACATTATGAGAGCTGAAATAGAATTCAGCATACTTAATGAAAGCTTAGAGAAAGCGGAAGAGGTTATGTGAGTGGAGGGGAAGAAAAACTAAATGGGAAAAGAAAATTAAGAAAAATGTTCTATGACAGCTGCCAAAAATTTCTACATTAAAATATTAACACATGATGACAAAATAAATTATTACCATTAAAAAAATAATAAAAACTATAAAAATACAAAATTACGTTAATGTTTATACTTTCATGGTACAGTTTTAATTATTAAGGCCATCGTGTACATTTTACAACAATTTTAAACAAATGTAAATTATTATAACAATTTAGTACTAATTTACTTATTTATGTATTATTCAATGCTAAGAAATTTTTATTTTCATTTTTTAAAGAATGTTAAGCACAGGAGATAAAGTACACAATTTTAATCAAAAAATTTTAATTCCACAGGCAAGTAATAAACCTTTTTTTAACAGAGCTTAGTGGCATGTTCAATTGGGTAAAATAAGTGCACACATGCTTTTCCAACAAATCTTCCTACATTAAACTTCATAAACTAAATAACTTTGTAGGCACATGTCATGTGATTAGCTCAAAGCGAGGCAGGTTAGAACTGTGGCCCGTGCAAGAATTTGTGATGTTGCTAAATACATAATTTGTTTTAGTGCTTAGTGCAGAACCCATACTCTATATTATAAAACAATTTTTAAAAATTGAGAGAGCTGGTTGTGATAACATTATACGGTAGAAACATGCTATAATAAGTATAGGCTATAACAACACATTCGCTATAGCAACAATTTGTGAATGCACGGTCATGTTTTATATTAAATACACAGATAATATACTCATTTAAAACAACTGCCTTTTGCTGTACTGCTTGCTGTAATAATAGTATCACTCTTTCTTACAAGATTAAGACTATGTAACTGTTTTCGTCTTTTGTCTACAAAAAGGTCCCTTAGAAAGGTCAAAGTCCAAAGAATGTCAACATTTTCTTCCCTCGTGAAGAAGAGAAAAAAAAGGAAGGCATAAAGAGTGGCATTCCTTTCTTCACCTGCAATACAGTACACCACCTATTTAATCCCCTTCTACTTTGGCTACTGTCACTCTGAGCTACTACAAAAAGGAAGGTAGCAAACAAAAAAAGTGGGGTATCTTCGACACCGTTTACATTTCAAACAATGAAAAATACAGGCTCGTGCTATTCTGAGAGATTTAAATGTCTGCTTATACATAGTTCAATTAGATTTAGAAACGGCAGCATTCAACTGGTTCAGGCAGATACAATGTCTGTTTATTTTCCAGTTTACTGAGGGACTGGCAAAAAAAAGTTTTGTTTTTTTAAGTTGTCAGTGATTATTAATTGCTCTTATTTTAATAATCCTATGTGCATGATGATCATGTGTGGAAAATTAAACTATACGATGCGTTACATTGTATTTCATTGTTAACTTGTGAGCTTCCATGTGCACAACAAAACTCAGAAAACACAGGTGGCCAGAAATTGGTGTATTATAAAACTGCAGGAAAAGGTGCTGTAGGCCATTCACAAATATTTCACACGTTTTTGAAGCCTTGGCAAAGTTTTACTTTCTGGTACCGATTACTTATCCTTCTGCTACGTAGTGTTACGCACTTGCTGCTCTGCATCTTGCACGAGCGAGTGGAAGTGAAGGACAAGCAGTTATATGATAGCGGCGGCAGAAAGTCAATGGAATGTTTGGAATTACAGGTGCGCGCTAAACCAAGAGACACATATCTACTAACAAAAAGTGAGCCAATACAATACTCCTTTTGCAGTGTGTGCTGCTGACCTTTGTTGTACTGATTTTCTGTGTTTATCTGAAAAATGTTCTAGTGGTTTGCCGTCTTAGTTTCTCTAAGCATGACTTGAGGTGCATCGAGCTTTCCAGGTCAAGGCCAGAGTATAAAAAGAATGCTGAGCCACTGTTGTTGAATGGATGAGTGGCTGAGTTTC
The DNA here is from genome assembly GCA_029891345.1 of Dryococelus australis. Taxonomy (NCBI): domain Eukaryota; kingdom Metazoa; phylum Arthropoda; class Insecta; order Phasmatodea; family Phasmatidae; genus Dryococelus; species Dryococelus australis. The sequence goes on from CM057004.1 coordinate 25,894,238, forward strand.
AGTGATAGACGCCAAGTGCCAGGACAAGTGACCGGCAGAAGCAAAATCTGTAACTGCGAGTATCAAGCAGTGAAGAGTGCGGCTGACAAGCTAAGCTATTGGACTAGATGTGTGAGTGAAAGACATTACAAATGATCGTAACAGACAGACTGAACATGAGTTAATGATGAGTATGTGTTAACTGACTATAAAGAAATAGCGACATTGAGAACGAAGATGAAATAGACATTAAATAATGCACTCACTAAGCCATAAAAAGAGTAAGAGTGGAGATAGATGATTTAATTTTGTAAGTAATAGCTATGTGAATAAATTAGAAATCAAATTTAGTTCTTTTATTTTTAATCAGACCTCCATCCCTAACGAACTGATATGCCCCTCAGGCATCTATGTAACAATATAAACAATAACACTGACATGTGACTAATGATATTTAAACTGTCAAATTATTTGATTACTTGTTTCAGCTGTTTAAAGAATGTTACATATTTCAAAATTAATTTTGTATCAATTTTCAGCGTTAACGCCTATAACTGTATTTAAATTAGCTTTATGACTTATCAATGCCTGTATTGATGATAGTTCTTATGGTTATTATTTTACATATTGTTAAGTTTATGAACTTATTACTGTTTGAATATTTCTGTCATTCGCGAATTACAATTATGTGAAGAGGGGTATAACTGTGTATTTAACTTCTTGTTATTGATGTGTTGGGTTATTTTGTTCAAAGAATGGACCTCAATTGGAAAAAATATTAAAACAAAGGAGTAGCCAGTCCAACGAAAAGACAGTAAATCCAAATATGCAACTTATGTTGCTTATTTTTTGTACACAGCAGCGACAAACAAAGACAGTCACGAACATGCACACAAATAGGCCTACCCTAACTTTTATTTCACCCATATTTCTTTGTGTAGTTAGTTTTTAATAGAATTACTTATAATCTTGTACCTGGGATTTAGTAATTTTTTGGGACTGTGGTAAACATTCAACTCTCAGAAATGTATGCATGTAACACTATTGTGTTTCAAACATCTAGGGTAATGTTACAAATTTGTGATTAAATAAACACAGGTGACTTTCAAATAATTAATTTAGCAATAGAAACAGTTTACGGTTAAATCATATAAATCTGACATGTCCAATATTTGCTATCACAGACACACTTGCCTAGACTAACAGCCAAGGTGGAGAAGCAACTGACATGTTATGTGTATTTAAGACTATCTTTTTTTGTCAACTGCAAGTCATCACGTGCACGCCACGTGCCCCAAAGGAGATATGAACCCCGACTGGTCGCATCCAAGGACAGGTGACAACCCCTCCTCGGAAACGTGAGATACTGCAAGGAGTGTCCTACTATAAAGGATAGTCACACCATCGCCTCTGCCCCTATCAAAGCCCATGAGAAACAAAGCGAGCTGGCAATGCAAGTCAGTTTCCCTAAGCACACCAGCCAACCTACCTGGCTGCTAGCCTCCCCAAGAGAGAGCAGCAGGGTCGTTCCAGACCCAAACCAAGAGGGAAAGGGGGGGAGAGGGGTTAGCGACTGAAGATAGCCAAAGGACGAAGGGACCCAAAAGACATTCTGGCCAGCAGAATATATGGCAGTCCACCTGGCAGAAATGCCAGTTATTCCAGTAACTTGCTTTAGCACAAGACATGCAAAAGCTCTCTACTCTCAGCCATCCTCTCGAGGACCTTCCACAAGAACCCCAAGTGATCTACCAGTGACCAACACCGACATCTTCAAAAACCATTGCATCCTTGAAGAGTAGTCGCTGCCCCATCCCCCTGGACACTTGCCATCTAGCTTCACCACCCCTTACATCTACATCACAAGTGGTTAAGCCGATTCGCCCCTTCACCTGTCTTGCCCTAACTGACATTTTCTATAGGTTACCTAGAGTGTGGTAAGATGTAGGGGATAGTACAAGTCCTACTACAGAATCACAAAGTTGATTATAAAACACCACTGTCCCCTGCTGCTCTTTTGTGGGATGACACCAGGATGGGTGGAGTACACAGTTCATTCTAGAAAAAGATAAGCAGTGGTTAGATTGAATTACGTATCTTACGCTCACCATAACAAGACATTGTGTTTTCAAAGGTTTGTTTCAAAAAGTGTGAAGAAACTGTGAATGGACTGTAATAAGTAATTTTCAGTTATAATGATAATTCATTATCGTGATCATTTATCTCGCCACTATCAATATTGTTGATACACCAAGGTTTCAGTGTGTATTGTGAATTTCAGGTCATAACTAGGGATTTTGCGATATTACTGATATGAGTAAATATTGATACTTTTCTTTCGATATTGATATTTTGGTATCAATATTCTGTTTCAATATTTACACAGTTATCAGTATATTTCTTCCGATATTTTGCCACATTTTTAATTAACTATTATGATGTATAATATGACATATTCTAATGACGTCTGTTGTACAAAATTAAGTATTTTTATTGTAATTAACAGTGCATAGCTTGATTTTTATAAGTACATTTTCTCACAAATGTAAAATTTTTTTGTTATTTAATCTCAATATTTTGTATCATTATTATAAATTTATTTATTATTTTTAATATCTTATGAAATATTGACATTTTACAATACTGATACATACCTAAGTAGGCCTACATTAATTTGGAAATATAGTTCAATATTCTGGGATATCAATATTGTGTTCTGATAATATTGCAATGTATACATACATTTATTCAATACTGATATCAAAAGAAATATTGATAGAATTAGATATCACAACATCCCTAGTCATAACACATCACTTGGCAGCAGACATCATGGGCCTGATGCAACAACTAGCAAGAAATAAAAATGAATATTAAACACAGGATGTTAAAACCTCATGAGAAGGGAGGAATTAGCCAAGGTGAGCTTGCAATGAATAATAATTATAATAAGTTAGCACATGCAGTTTTTGAGAAATATAAGTTTCAAGAATTTTTTGACTAAAAAATTAGAATGCAAATTCCTACACACTTGCAAATTCCAGCACTCCATCCACAGCTCACCATGTGTCTAAGCAATATTGTTATTGCACTTACTTACATACTAGCTGCATACCCATATCATTTATATAAATTTTTTCTATTTATTTGGGTTAATGTCTTATTCGTTGCAAAACACAGAAACTTGCACATAGGTAGCACAGGCATGTATAAAAATAGTCCTGACTGATCAGGTATTGTATTTAACTTTGGGTGCAAAATTAGGCAAGAAGATGCCTTCCCAACCAGCCATATTAGATGCTGATGTCACACATTGAGCAAAGTGCTGCCAGTGTATATATGACCAGAGGAGAGGGTAAAGGTTGGAAATGCTGGTTGTGTGTTTTGTCCCACTCATTTCAACATCTTACAATTTGATTTTGTAAATATGATAAACTTTCAAGATAAGACTACGTAACTGTGATCCTAGAAGTAAGGAGTGTTCTTTTGCTCCAGAGTGTAACTATTCCTTGCCAATCAATTATCAAAACTGGGATTATTTTAATTGATAACTTACAATAACTTATTTTGCTTTACATTGTTAATGAACTGGGATAATTTTTTACAAAACTACTATTTTATTTGGCAGAAATAAGTAGGTACTTTCTGGAGTAGGTTATCATTTAAATTGAAAAACTTCTACCTTTAGAAGAAGAAAAAAAAAAACCTTTTTTAGCACCAGAAGCAAATAAAAATAAACTTAATGGAAAACCATATTTTAACTTGTTGGGGGTAAAATTCAGTCTGTCTCGTTTTACAGTCATTCCCAGGAATTGTGATGCTTTGCAAAATCAAGGCTTATACTGTAACTTGTCTTTATTTTCTTTATAATTGAAAAAAAATTTTTTACTCCATATTCCATGCACAGATTCACCACAAAAATACCAGATTCGAGCTGTTGAATTAATTTTAATCTCTGCAACACTCAAAGTCACAAATTTCTTCTAGGTCTTATTGAGAATGCCCATAACAAGCAACTGTCTTGGCACGCAGTGCAGCACGACACGTTTACACTGACCTGGGTGCCAAAACACGAAAGGGAGCTCGGAGGGACACATCCTAAATAGTGGTGTACTACATTGCCAGATGACCACTACCTGGGTGCTACGTTTTAACAAAAACTTATCCCGTTGCACTCCTCACATACATTAATTTCATGGGTCTACTATGTCTCCTTCGGAAAACCAGCTATTCTTAACAATTACTCATCCAATTAACAGTACTTTTTTGAACCTCTATGAACTGCTAACCGCAAAATGTGTTTTTCCCACTACATAAAAAAATATTATTTTTTGTCTGTCCTTTCAAATTTGGGATATCGAGAAATAGGATATTGAAGAGTTCTAAGTACTTTTAAAAAGTTCAATTTACAAAAATTGATTAAATGTTTTGACGCCGACTATGAGCCAGCAACAGCAAGTCCATGATGGCACTCACCAATAACTTTTAACACGTGTGCAGTACCGCTGCACGGACTTTCCCAAAACGGGATAATAAATTTCAGTGTTATGTATTTCTTTTTCAAGGTCAACATATGTTTGCAAAGTGTAATATGTTTATTTTCAGGGTTTCATGTAATGTTGTAATATTCAAATTCAAAGTGCGTGCAGCGCGAAGAACAGGACAATGATTACTCAGGCGAGACAGCCTTAACAGACACTGTAATCACAATTGAAATTTAGCCTTAGCAATATATTTGTGAAAATGTATTAAAATGCAATTTGTGCAATTTAACTTCAATGTATTGACACCAGCTAACAGCCAGCAGCGCTAGAGACCATGACGGCGCTCACATGTCATGTGTTCCGCAAGTGCGCAGAGAGGCCAATAATTTGAACTTTCCTATAGGTGTTAATTTCAGAGTAAAATGTGTTATGTTGTGTCTTTACAATGTTCAATATGTCTTAAAATTTTTTAAGTGCTTATACTAATTTTAATTGTTTTGTTAAGAATATTCAAAGTGCCTGTGGCGCCGAGATTAAGAACACTTAATATTCTGGCATGAATGCCATCACAAAGAGACATTAATATTTCACTCGGCGTGCATAGCACTTCCGCTTATGTGAACCCCGTAGGCGCCTGTGATAGGTCAGTATGATGCTTGTATCTGGACAGTTTGGCGAGGAGAGCTGGCGAGGTTAAGACACTGTCATGTGCGCACTACAACTTTTGTTCACTAATGTAGGTTTCCATAGTCAATTTAGTTTACCCGTTAATATTTGCTTGCGTACGTTTTGCCAGACAATTTCCCCAGTATTATACCTCTGCTTTACTAATTTTTACGCCCATGCAGCATTTTTAACTTAATCGAGAAGGAGGAGAAAGATGTCGGAGAGGTCACGCGACCCACGGATTTTGAATGTGCCTATGTTTATGGCACTTCAGTGTAACTTCTGCATTATTGCTACACTCAATTTTAAGAGCTTTATTTTATTTATGTATTTAAGGGTAATTTTTGCATTTGACTATTTTACGGCAACCACGTGGCCAACTGAAGTCATTTTATATGCCATCATTGCATTTTAAGAGCTTATTTATATAACATTGTATATGCAATCATTTATTTCAGGGTTTTACGTCAGTTTTATTCAGGGTTCAACGTATTTTTCACGTACATTGATGCTTTTTGTACTTGACCACGCGGTCACAGTAATGTTTGATTTCATCGTCATTAGGCATGTTACAAGACTGTAACAACGTTAATCGTAAAGAGAACCACTTGCTCAACACAAATAATATTTTATCTGAATTTAGTTTACAGTTTCCATGCAGAAATCTTGTAACGTCACCTGCACCACGTGGTCCGCTACGAACTTTATTCAGCGACGTCCGCGCCACCTAAGCTTGTTTTCACACATATGTGTGTTTATTGTGAATATTCATCTCGTGTCCCATCTTATTTCATATATCATTCAGGTGTCTATGTAATTGTGTAATTAGTGTACGGTGCAATTATTCCCATCCTAGCCGGCTGTGTGTATAGGCCGTCACCACACTACCCACGTGCTGGAGGGCGAACCCCAACGAGTTTGCGTTAGTGATGCCAAGTAATCACTCGTGTTAATGTGTAATAAGGGTATTCATTTGTAATTCACAGTATCCTGTCTTCAGGGAAAAACCGCCAGTCCACCCTAGCAGCTGTCTGCCCTCTTCCTTTGTGAAGGCTGTGCTTTCATGCACCTCTGCGAGATCATCCATTTAGGCATGCGCTAAGTTAATTATGGGTTGGGGAGCACCCAAGTGGAATTGGCTAGTCATGACCGAGATAACCACTTCATTGGCACGTTGATGTGTATAAACAATATCAATAAAACAAGTCTACAGTGACCTCAATTTTTTATTCTGTAGTGACAAGTGTCCTAGACACATATGTTTTATAAATTGTTTATTTCAGTGATTTTATTGAATGTTTAGTATTGCCAACATGTTTGTAAGTACGCACGGGTGAGATGGACACAAAGAACCCACAACATCCCTGAGAACCCTGAGTCTCAATAGTGCGGTGATTGGGAAGCACCGCCAGCGTCCAAATTACCAGTAAGTATTTGTGTCATAATTCGTCTTGTGTCTCTCCAGACGGCGTCAATTGGAGTTCCCAAGTGGGGCCAAGTGTGTTCATCAGCGAAAAGATGGTGGACACCACGTCTGATCGACCGTGAGAAGCCCTCAAGACACCAGCGTCGGCAACCGCAAAACCCATGAATGCGAGTTACTTGGACATGCCGATTGATCGATGCGTGCATTGTGGGAGACCGAGTGAAATTAACTTGTTTGAGGGAAGTATGTGAGAGCAACCCTTATGTCAATGCACGTCCGACAATGTCTCTACGCTGTCAGAGCAACGCCTGTGAACGCGCACCAGATGTGACGGGGTGGGAACCAAGTAGGAACAGTGCCAACAGTGTAGGAAAGACTCGCATTTATGATGCATAGGGCCTGCAGAGTTTACACCTACTGCGACGGTGTTATAAATTATGACGAGTGCCGTAAGACTAACTTTGCTGAGATCGCGCCACCGCCAACACCAGAGGTGAAACCCACACCGCCAGTAGTTGTTACTTACACGCCACAGGGCTTAACCGGGACAGATCACAATGTATTACTGCCAACTTTTGAGGGGACACGATTCAGAAGATCCGGGTATGTTCCTAGCAGTGTGCGAAGAGAAACTGCATAGGCATCACGTGCATAGGGATGACTGGATTGAGATAACTCCGAATAGGTTAAGGGGAACCGCTGCCACATGGTGGAACTTGGTAAGGGAATATGAGTCACGTGGGAGGAGTTCTATGAGAGAGTGCTAGGTCGATTTGACACAGACGGGGGTGCTATACATTTGCAAGCGTGACTGTACCATGAACAGCAATGTGAACATGAAGGCATTGTGGAATTTATACAACGTAAGCTAGGCTTGTTCATCTAAGAATATTTTTCATGCATCTGCATGATTATTTTGCCTGTTCATGTCGTGCCCCATGTTCATCAAGTGATATTTATCTAATTTTATACTGCGTTATTATTTTGTCCCAACCCGATATGTGTATTGACAGTTGCCAAACAACACGTGGCTCGGGGATGAGTCCTGACAAGTAGGCATTAGCGACCAAGATAAGTGCACATGGTAGTGTTCGTGTTCAAACTCTGTGTCCTGTCTCCAGGCGAAATCTATAGTCCACCCTAGCAGCTGTAGACCCTTGCCTTGTGGAGGCTGTGTTATCAGACACCGCGGAGGTCCAGCCATCTAGGAGTCCACAAGTTAAGTAACGTGCTGGGGGAATCACCCACCGGAACTGGCTAGTCACGTCCGAGTAGTTAACCGAAAATTCATTCATGGCACGATGTAACTTGCATAAATAAAAACAATCTTACCTGTGTAAAATTATGTATTCTTGTAGCGTCAGAACCTAGCTTTCTCCAAGTGTTTTAAAGTGCAATGTTTAGTATTGAAAGTGTTTTGTAAGTACTGACGGGTGAGACGAATACACAGAACCCACAGCATCCCTGGGTCTCAAAGTGCAGTGTGTAGGAACCACCACTGGTGCCCATCTACCAAGTAAAAGGTATCGTAATTGTCTCATGTCTCACCCAACGATGTCAGTTTGTATATCTGTGTTGACTAAATGTATAATGTATTTACTTAGTTATCACACACTGATATTCATATTTAAAACCAATGCAGGTCTTGGGTACCTAGGCCTATATACTAATATTTAATAAAAACATTGTTACTGGGATGCAATGAAAGTCTTAGGGCTTCCAAAATAAAAACATTTGTCTGTTGCAAAATAAAGAGTTTATAAACAGTTACTGTACATCTTGGTGCTAACAAGAAGGGCCATACACAGGTTCGTCTGCAACTAAGCAGGCTTCACACAATGCAAGTTGAGAGCCAAACTTGCATGAGAATTTCTTGTACAAGTTTGTGTGCAAGGCACATCTTGCACAAAATGAGGAGATAGAGCAGGTCCTATTTTATTCATGCAAGGCGATGCAAGTTTCGATTCTATTGGTCCATGTATGCTGGTCTTGTGACCTGTTGTAAAAATCAACCATTTAGTAAAAGAAAATCAATCTGAGATGTGCGAAGAGGAATACAGGGAAATTAAACATTGCTGGAAAATAACTTTAAAGCGTGGATTGGAGTTAAGACAGTTTGCCGAGGATAAAATAAAAACAATTATATTTTGGAGGGATAACTTAAAACAAATACCTTGTTGAAGTAAGCAACGTGCATATTTTATATTACAATACCTTGGTTTTTTGGTACTCACCAGGGCTAACAACTAATATGAGAAGGTACCTATTCATCCTATTTATCTGCGTGTGAACTCGTTTCGTTAAAAATTTTGTTGGCATTCTCGTACAAAAAGTTCCATACTAAATCTTGCGCAAAATGCATCTTGTATCGTGTGAAGCCTGCTTTATGCAACATTGGCTAATGGAGATGGCGTCCCCTTCTGCATAGCAGAGTCCACTTCTTAGAGTGAACAAACTCTCCGGCTGTTAGTGCAATCGCTTCATTTCACCATTAACAGACTTAGGCCTATTTCTCAGGACCAGCAAAAATAATTATTAAAATTTGTTAGTTTTTGCACAGAATAATGAACCAATAATAACAGATTAAAATTATAGTGCAAGTAAATTGGCTAAGCCCCATCCCTTAGTACAAGAAAACAACTATTCTACAAACAAAATTCTCCTAAAGAGGACAATAGATAAAATAGAACATCACATTTCGGCATTTTTGCATGGAGCATAATTAAATTGGCTCTGACTGAATGTAACTAACAAATTTAGAGATGGCTACTAAGCCTTAGCTTCAACTATTAGGTATGCAGAAATTCTTTTTTTTCGTCTCATGTCAATTTCAGAAGTACTGGAAATATCTGACTATAGAAAATTTAATTTACTAGCTGTTTGACACTTTTGCATCTAAATCTGTGTGCTATTTCATGCTTGCCAAAAGGCAGACATTTACTATTAATAAAATATAAATATGTTCCTGACTGTTTACAACTAGCAGATAACACACAATGAAAAATAGACAAAAAATACAAACTCGTAAAATGCCGGTCCCAAGCACCAGGCCTCATCTTGCAAGTGATGAGGAAAAAGGAGGGGGAGGTGTAACACCTTGTAAAAAAAACCTGGGTCCATCTGACTCTGGATGGAAGCACCCTGTAAAGGCCCCTCCCTAGGGTTACAGGTGAAATACGGTCAATGGTCTCAAAGGTGGCAGAGGAATGTCAGATTCCTAACTGCGGAAGAACCTAGTGGAGTAAACCACAAATAAAAATAAAAATTTCGGACTAACAATCCGATGTTATCTTGGAATTAATTTCCTACCCTGTACAATTTCAATTGCAGAATGGAAAGTCCGCTGAAAGGAAGCACTACCCCAGGTGGTAACTCGGAAGAGGAATCCACCATTGCATTATGCAATGCATCGGGACCTAAGGTTCTGGGGAGTCCCAACATCTGCAATAAGGATGAGTCGGAGCATCCTTGGTATCCTTCCAAACTCAAGTTCAAGAAGAAATTCTTTACAAGCACTTTGAAAGTAGATTCCTTACTACAAACTGGTAAACAGAAGGAACTTGAAATTCTCTTAGATAAACACGAACTACAAATCCTAGCAGTACAAGAAACAAGATTTTTGGACAAAAATGTTATAGACACCAAAAACCATTGAATTTTTAAGGGTAAACCATCAATCAAAATTATGAAAGGAATGCTACTACTGGGTACTGCCTTCTATGTTCATAAAGATTTAGTAGATAAGGTAACAGAATTCAAATCTAGTTCAGAAAGAATCTATTCTAACTATTAAATGTACAAATAAACAGTATACCTTTATTAATCGCCATGCACCAATAAACGAAGACAACAAGAAAAATCTGAGTAAAGGAGAAGAATTCTGGGAACTTCTGGAAGAGGAAATATCTAAAATCCCAAAATTAAATGTTGTGATAATACTGGGGGATTTTAATGCACAAATAGGGACAGAAAAATATTTTCGAAAAACAGTAGGTGACTATCCAGTCCATAAAAGAACAAAAAAAAATGGCATAAGGCTATCTCTGTAAAATATTTCAATTGAAATTAATGTAGACTTTCTTCAGGAAATTACCAAGAAGAGCTAAAACATGGATATCTCGTAAACCAATGTTAGGGGAATTGCAGTTGGATCATGTGGCTGTTTCTCAAAGGAATATTAAAGAAATTATGAATGTAAAAGTAATAAGAAATAGACAATTTGACTCTAATCATTACCTCTCTAAAATTAAGCTCAAACTTCTGCCTCATAAAAATCAAAAAAGACAACCAAAATTAATTAAATACAACATTGACAGACTAAACATCACACAAGAAACAATAAAACATTTTTTAGGAAGAAATTCAAATAACTAAATCAGATAAATGGCAGGAATTATCCAAAGAAATAAACAGTAAAACAAAGAAGTTATTTGGGTCTGCGAAAATGAAAAAGAAAGTCTAGTGGAATGAAACTTGTGAGGAAGCGCTAGCAGAAAGAACAAAACTATGGAAAAAATGGAAATACTCTGGAAAGAATAAACACTTTGATCAATTTAAGCAACAAAGAAAAGAAACAGCAAGAATAATAAAGAGTGTTAAACGAACCTTTGAAAAGTCACGACTTCTTGACATACAAGATAACTTTGTTAAAAATAACTCCCGGAATTTTTATCAGTTGTTTAAAAATAACCTAAAAGGCTATCAAGCACCAAGTATTTGCTTCAGAGATGAAAATGGTAAAATGGGTTTAACCAATACCGAGAATTGTACAATCCCAAAGAAGTAGTTTGATCAACTTCTGAACTGTGAAAATCCAAATTTCAAGTTAAAATTCCCAGAGATCCATGAAAACTTAGAAACAGATCCACCACCTACTATTGAAGAAATTGAAAAAGCAATTAAAAACCTAAAAAACAACAAAGCCAGTGGAGAAGACTCCATTACAGCTGAACTTATAAAATGGTCTCAACCAAAAATCATAGATAAACTTCAAATCATCTTTGAAGAAATCTGGAAAACGAAAAAGATCCCAGAAGAATGGAAAGTGGCTCTTATACATCCTTTGCATAAGAAAGGTAAAAACCAAGATGTCAATAACTATAGAGGTATATCCATTTTGCCAGTGGCTTATAAGATATTCTCGAAAATATTACTAAACAGGGTAGAAGCAACACTTGACAGTCATTTGGGTGAATATCAGAGTGGATTTAGAAAGGGCAGACCTGGCTCAGAACAGATTTTCAACCTTAAGTCCATAGTCCATCACAGACTCACGAACTTCAAAAACATAGTAGTAACATTTATTGATTTTAAAAAGGCTTTTGATTCCGTTGATACAGAAACTCTAGATAAAGTAATTCGAGAATTTGGAGTTACATATAAATAAGCAAATCTAATCCATGAAACCCTCACAGTCACCACATCAAAAGTAAAATTTCAGGGTGAAATATCTGAACCATTCAAAATAAATACAGGTGCAAGGCAAGGTGATGGTTTGTATCCACTACTCTTCAACTGCATCTTGGAGAAAATAGTAAGAATTTGGAAGAAAAACTAAAAGAACACAAGCTATCACCAATAACACTGAGGAGAAAGAACAAGGGTGTTGAAATAAACTGTCTAGCATTTGCAGACGATTTTGCCACATACTTTCCAGAAATTTAACAAACGCAGCAATACAAGTAAATTAGAAGTACTAGAAAGAAGAATTATACATAAAATACTTGGTCCACTAAAAACCACAGAACTATGGAAATTAAGAAGTAATGATGAAATATATCGCAACATAGAAAACATAACAGAAACAATACGTAAGAGACAATTGCTATTTTTTGGACATTTATATAGAATGGATGGCAACAGGTTAACTAAACGAATCTTCAAATATCTTTGGAACAAGAAATTAAAAACAACCTGGATTCAGGAAGCTATGAAAGATTTGGAAAGAATCAATATAAGAGAACAAGCAGCAACAGCGATAGAAATTTTTAAGAAAAAAATGTTAAAAATGGAAAGATTCCATGGCAGGAACGAAAAGAAAACCGGCTCAAAATGGCCCGAGGAGAGGAAAAAGATGCATAATGAGAAGATGGAATGATGGAGAAAGAAAAAGGAACAACAAAGGAAGAAGCATTGAAATTGGTTCGTGGTCCCCAGAAGACCCTAATGGAAAAAGATGAAGAAAATATTCTACGTAATTGCACATTGTAAGTAATTACTATGAATCCAAAATTATGATGCAAAAACTTGGAATTTGAAAAAATATATAAAAATTATGATGCATGTAGTTTATATGTGTTTACATACATACATACACTCGCAATTAGGGTACCGCCTGGTGGTGAGTTCTCTCACCTCTCCTTCACCCAACCAACTCCTTTTCCACTCCCTTCCTGAACTTACCAACCCCTCTACAGATACCAATTCCTCCCTCAACACATTCCACTCCCTCACAGACCTCACAAGCATGGACTGCCTACCCCACTCCGTTCTCCTCCACACCCTCTGAAGTTTCTCACTGTTGTTTCCTCTTCCTCTAAACACCCCCTTACTTAGCTTGCAGTGTAGCCCTCCCTATCCTCCCTCTTCATTCACCACCCTGTACATCCTGACTAACCATTCAACTTTCCTCCTATCCCTCGAGCTCCACCCAATTTCTTTCATCATCACTGATGGCCTATAGTTCCCTTCTTCCTCATCATCCTGCCCCTACCTTCTCCACCTACCCTTCACCCATCTTGCTGCCTTTCTCTGCACCTTTTCCAGTTCTCGCACCTCCACCTACACGTACGAGTCCTATACTGCTGCAGCATATTCTAACATTGGCCGTACCAGTGTGCCATACGCCTTCTCCTTCATCTCACAGCTGACTCCATTCAGCACCCTTTCCAGCATACCCAGAGCCCTTCTTCCCTTTGCAACCACCCTCTCTACCTGTTTTTTTCCACCTGAGGTCTCCCTGCAGTACAATCCCTAGATACTTATATTCTGCTGCTTCTTCTATCTCTTGTCCCTCCCATCTGTACATGTCCCTGCTTAACATCTTCTTCCTTGTGAACATCACTAACTTAGTTTTTCTTACATTTATCTTCATTTTATTTTTCTGGTCCACAACCATATCTTATCAATGTCCGCCTGCAAATTTCCGCCCCCCTCTCCCACCTCAGCATATACAACACAATCATCTGCAAACAATCTGAATTTTCCTCTAATCCCCAAACCCATGTCATTTATCATTATGGTAAATAACAAAGGACCCAGCAAGCTTCCCTGTGGTACCCCTGATGTAACCTCCTCTTCCTCCGATATTGCCTTCTCCACAGTCACCCTCTGCCTTCGCCCCCTGAGAAAGTCCCCTACCCATTCCACTACCCTCCTGTCTGGTATCAGCGCCTCCACTTTCCTCATCAATGTCCCATAGGGCACCTTATCAAAATCTATGAAGCGGGCATCCACCTGCTTCCCCTCATCAACTACCTGCACCAGATCCTCTAATAGCCCAGCCAGCTGAGTCTCACATGAATATCTCCTCGTGAAACCATGATGGGACTCCTCCAACCAATTCCTATTGTTCATAACACTCACCACATACTGCACCACCAGCATCTCCATTACTTTTCCTGTACTTGATGTGAGACTCACCGGTCTGTAGTTGCCAGGCCTCCCCCTATCCTCTCCCTGCTTGTGTATAGGTACCACCATAGCATCCTTCCAATCTTGTGGTAACTTACCCTCTCCTAAGGACTTTTTAAACAGCACTTCTAAATATTTTCCCATCTCCTTGACACCAAACTTTAGGGCTGCGTTTCCTATCCCATCTGGACCTCCTGCCTTACTGCTCTCCAAACCCCTAATTACCTCTTCTATCTCCAACTTCCTCATCTTAAACTTAATAAACACCCCCTGAACCCTGTTTGCCCCCCTATTCCAACCCTCATTTGCATCAAACACTGACAAGTACTGTCCTTGCAGCATCTCCGATTTTTCTTGGTAATTTGTCACATGCCTACCATCCCTTCCTATTAGCAGAGGGATCCCTTCCTCTCCTCCCCTTAACCTCCTAACATACCTAAACAATTTCCCCCATTCCTTGCCTTTACCTTCTTCCACCACGTTCCCCAGAAATACATTCTTTGCCTGTTTGATCTTCCTTTCAAGCTCCCTACCCATTTGTTTCATCATTTCTTTAGATCTTATCATCCCTTCATTTCTCCTGTCCATAATATTGCGGATCTCTCCCAGTCCATAACCTTTTCACTGGCACAAATTTCTCCAACATAAACTCCATTAATCCTCTAAACTCCCTCCACAACCCCTCTACACCCTCCTCCATAGACCATTTTTTAACCTGTCTCTCAGGAACATTTCTGCCCCCTTCTTGTCTCCGCTCCCATACTGCCACACCAACCTTTCTGCCATTTGCACTTCCCTCATCCTGCCACTCCCAATTTTGACAACCGGGATATGATGGTCGCTTATACCATCCAATACTATTACACCAACTACAGCATTCCTAGGTCTGACCAACACCACATCCAGCACTGACCCAACACCCTCCTCATTCCATCACGTAGGTTTCTACTACCTGGACTAATCCTCTGTTGACTAACTGTGCTGCCATTCTCTGCATTATGCTACCCATTCCTTCTGCACCCTCTACCCATTTCACCCCTGGCATATTCAAATCTCCTGCTACAACAACCCACTGCCTGTCCTTTAGTCTATCGACCCTCTCCTTGATCATCTCAATTGCCTGCCATCGCTGTCCTGGTGGTCTATACGCTGCCAGCAAAGTAATACTCCTATTATTACTTCCACTCAATTTAATTTCCATTACCTCGACATCCTCACTAACCCATTCTACCGCCCCTTTTAGCCCTTTCCTTACACACACCATTATTCCTCCTCCTCTCCCATCCCTGTCTCTTCTGAAGATGGTGAACTCATCCTGCCTACACTCTATGTCCAGTACTTCCTCAGTTAACCAAGTCTCCACAGCTACCACTATATCCACCCCATATCCTTCAGCCTTTCCCCAGAAGCCCTCCAGCTTGTTGTACACACTCCTACAGTTCACCACCATTATCTTTATACTAGTACTCTGCTTTACCATCCTACATTGCTTACCTCCTATCTCCACCCCTGTGACCTCATCAATGCTATCCTCTCCATTTCTCTCCACTTCCGTTTCCTTGCTTATAACTGATTGCTATTTCAACAACTGCTGCTCTGCCCTGACCCTCTCCATGCAGCCAGCTACTTCCCTACCTAGCAGATCACCTACAATCCTCTTTCCCTGTTCTGTCAGGTGAACCTGGTCCCTCCCTTCACTTTCCCAGCCTACCCATTTCCTACTATCTGTAAATACAGCCCCCAAATACCTACACACCCTCTCATATACCTCACTCGCAGCCACTGCCTTCCTGTAGGATACTCCTTTCCTAACCAGCATGCCACTGACTACTGCCCTAGCTCCAGGAAACTTCTCCCGCACTTTCTTCAGCAATCCCCTGAGGTGCCGCTCTACCTCCTGCCCCACCTCCCTATGAGCCAGGTCATTTCCCCCTACATGAATGAGAACAACCTTTGCCACCCTGCTACATCTCATACCATTAACCCTTTCCTCCAAATCCCTGGTATTCCCCCCCCCCCCCCAAAAAGCTGCTTTATATGTAATTTCCTTCCTGATATTCCTCAGCTCCACCCCCTTTACAATAGAGCTACCTACAAAAACTACCTCTGGCTCCCTTCCTACAACCTGTTTCTGCTTTGTGGCTCTTCCAACCACCTGCATACCCTTGTCTCCGACCTCCTGCAGCACCCTTGTTTCCCTCCCTTTGGCCAGCCCTCCTCTCTCCCCTCTGGCCCTGAACTGTCCACTTTCTCCTACTTGCTGGTCTTTGCTAATCCCACACTTGCATGCCTCAGCATACTGCTACCTACCTTCTACCACTGCCTGTTCCCTGCTTTCTGTTTCCCGTTCCTCTATTCCTGATTGCTTCCTGCCTACTACTATCACTTTATCCCTTGCTACTATTTCTTGCTCCTCTAACCTTATTTGCTGTCTTATGTCTCATACTGCCTTATTCCTTTATACTGCCTCCAACTCATCTATCCTCCTCCTTAATCTTACCACCTCTATCTCTGCCTCCCTCCTCCTCTGCCTTTCCTCCTGCAGCCCTACTTGCATTCTGCCTAACTCTTCCTCTCTACTCAGCTTTTCCTCCTGTGGACCAGCTTGCATTTTCCTTAGCACCCCTTTTATATCTTCCAACTCCTCCTCTAACTTATCCGTTCTCATTTCTACTCTACGCTTACCCATCTCATTCCTGACCTTTTCCTCCATCCTCTCAATCCTATGCATAATTTCCCTCTCTTTCCTGCTCATCAAATCTACCATCTCCCCTTTCCACCTCTCCTCCTTAGCCCCTTCCATTGGCACTGGCACACCCTCTACAAAGCTTCCCCTCAGCATATCCCAAATCTAGTTTCCACCTTCTCCACTTATTTGTGTTTCCTTCTCTACCGTTAATTTGTTCCCTACCACTGCCACTAAACCCTTTCCCTGAGCACATTCCTCACACTTCCACTCATGTTCCTGTAGTGATCCCAGTTCCTCCTCCCTGATCCCTATACAGCCAACATGGTACCAGCTGCCACACTGGTCGCACTGCACACCACTATCTAACCTTCTCCACACCTTTCCACAGCCCCTACACTTACACCTCACTGCCATTTTTTTACCCTCTATTTTTTTTAATTAATTTAACTAACATAAAATTAAAACTACTCTCCCTTATAAAATACCCCAAATACCAACGTATACACACACTTTCTTAACTCGCTTAACTTATAACCTCGTACAATAACAAAGGCCTCAGCTACCTGCACACAAGAGGTGAAACAAAAGAGGACACAAAAGAGGTGAAACCAAGCCTTAATCAGATAAAATTTCACAAGAATATTGCCTTACTGTTAATGAAAAAAATGACCAATTATTAGACAGGTATCGGCCGAAAACCATATAAGTACCTGGGGGCAGTGTTCCAGGGAGATCTTGGAAGGAAGCAGCAGGTTCAGTATGTCCTATCGAAACGGAGAAAAGCACTAGGAATTTTGGGAAGTCTTCAGAAGTTTGGTGAGCGTTAGAGTGGTTTGTCAGTTTTGAAAGGGCTGACGAGGGAGTGAAGGGAGGGACGTGTTTGCCACCGGGCAACAGTCTAACTGCAAATATTATTATTTAGTACAGAAAATTGTTGAAATTAAATGAAAATTAAAATAAAATATAAAATTAGAAGTGAACATCAATTTAACATGGGGCACGAATAATTTCCACATAAAATTAAGGAGGGCTGCTGTTATAAAATTACCAGTATTTGATTGAATTTCCACATTTACCTGTGCGTCTAAAGGAAGATAATGCTGTAAAAATTCAGGTAAGTTATTTTAACTGCATTCAATGTACCAAGATGAATATATTAGTAGTTGGTGTTTACTGTATCATGGTTTTTACTGTTCTCGATTACAATACAATATGGTAATATAAAGAAGGTAGAACATTGTGTTTATTCTATCATATTTTTAACTGTCACCAAATTATAACATAGAGCGTTCTGCAATGCACAAATTCGTTAGAAAAACTATTCCTGATACGAAAACGAAATAGAATAAGCAGACGACACGGGATAAATTTGCAACGAGAAACATACAGTCCTGCAACGGACAAAATCAAAAATACTCAGCTGTTGCAAATTACTAATACAGGATTGAAAATGTTCACATCTCTTTCGTATTTTCTGCAGAATTTAACACTGCGTAAATACAAAAATCCAAACAAATATGTGCGTGTTTAAAAAGAAATTATTATAACCAAAATAAATTCATGCACTTATCGATACATGACATGTAAACTACAAACAAAGTTAAATAAGGTTTTAATAGATCAATAACATGTATCAACTATGTTAATATCTTTGACCGAGGACGAACAACGATTGACACTTGTCATGTACTAAAGATCAAGATGGCGGCCGGTGCTGAGAATTCTAATACAGGTTTAAGGCAAGGAATTTGCATTAATTTTATTGGGCATATATATATATATATATATATATATATATGTCACATATGAATAAATATGGAATTATGTGCAGGTTATGAACACCCAGTCTAAGCAAACACGAATAACAAAAGCGAATATATATATATATATATATATATATATAATATATATATATATATATATATATATATATATATATATATATATATATATATATATATATATTCGCTTTTTATTTTTCAGCCACCCAAGTTTTTGCCCCTCGTACCCACCCAGTGTTTGCTTAGACTGGGTGTGCATAACCTGCACATAATTCCATATTTATTCATATGTGACATTAGTGTCATGTGGTCTAACCCACATTGGTGAGTTTATGATCAACAACCAATGTCAGTATTCTCCTATATAGATGTAATTAGAAGCACCGAAAAATCTCAGAAGCGACATAATTTTCACGTGTGATTTATTTCGGTTTGCTGCAAGTCATCTAAGGTATTGGCCTTCTCCTGCCAAATTTCCATCAACCTGTGAATGTTTGTAATCTACGTTTAAATGGTCACAAGGGTATAATGCAAGTAATAGTTTTTTTTTTTTTGGATGGGCATGTGGGAAGGCGGATGTCCCACAGCGCCACAAGTAAGGGAATTATTCTACTATTATATATCAATATTATCAAAGGAGCCAGCAACACATGAAAGATTTCGCTGTGGTCGTCGGCCGAACGACCCTGAGGAACGAGTAAGCTTTCCGACACCACATTCTTGCCAAACTAGCAGTGTCTGGCACCCTTGGTAACACTCCTACAAAAATCCAATTTACATTTACCGCTATTCAAAACCTAACCTTTATCCATTTGCGATCAAACAAAAGTCATGATACAGTACATTTATTCAAGGAAAGTGAAAGGCAAGCAAAATTTTATTTTTCTCTATTTATTACCTTTCCTGTCACAGAAATAATGCCGAAGGATTAGAGATTACAATTCGTTAAAGTCAGCCAGAGTGTTCCGGAGTGAGAGCAGCGAGTGAGAGTGAGCATGAAGGAGAGTAGGAGTAAATTGACACAATAGGTACTATTCTTGCAGGCCTACGACTTCGAGGTGCAACATTTACCTGGGGCGGAAAACCATATGACAGATGAGCTGCCATGTTCACCTCACGACACGGTAGAAAGAGACAGCAACGAATGGTATGAGCTGCTACCTCCTACCACAGCCACCCACCAACCACCAGGTTAGGGACACACTAGTTGCAAAGTCATATAAGCCCTTGCCGTACCAGAACTATGTTTGGACGAACTCCAAACATTCATTTTCAAAATCCAACAACAATGTGCAAACACATAGCAGTGTGAAGAAGAGCTTGTGCAAGGTAGTGCAGAGTGGTTGCAAATGGAACATGTGCATGTCAAAACACGACCTAGGCGACCAGATACACCACGGTGTTTCTACACCCCTAAGGGTGCAGGAAATCCAGTGCTGCACCATGTGCACAAGGTATAATTTTAAGATGACCCTGTTGCTGCACCATGTACACAAAGTGTAATTTTAAGATGACCCTGGTGCTGCACAAACCACCAGAAATATGCAAAAGAATATCCACTGGTCCGGAATCATGAGAGACATGCGACAACACATCCGGAAATGTGTCACCTGCAACCAGTTCAAAAGGAGAAGGGTAGATCAGGTAGTGCAAAACAGTCACAGACTCCTAGTGATCCCATCGAGATGGTGTCACTAGAGCTTATGGGCAAATACCAATTGGCAAATGTTTCTTCTTAGTGGTATGCACATTCTTCTTAAGATGCACGGAAGCATACCCAGTCTCCATTGCACATCAACGGACTGGAAACTGAGTTTTACCCTTACCTACGTTACAATCGCAACCTGCTCACTTACATCAGCACCGAATTCTCGGGCCATAAATAGTATGAATTGTGCACCAGATGGGGCATAGAAGACTAGAAAATAGTTGTCTACAACACATGAGTAACCTGGCATAAATATTCAACCAAGACCTGAAGATCCAGTTATACTTGTGGGTCAGTAAAAATCCAGCTCGGCAGAACACCTGCTGGCAACCTTGTTCACCATCAGAAGGAGAGTGAACCTCGCAACTGGGCAGTCATCAGCCACCATTCTTCAAGGATGGGAGTTACCACTCCCATGCGAGTTCACTGGCCAATGCAACCGGAACATGCACATCCTAGAGAATGGTGTAGAAAGCAGCACGGAGAGGAAAAGCTTCCAGCTGATAATGAGAACCAGGAAGACTACATTGCGAAATGGATTCTATCAACATGCGCCCCATGTACGTTATTCCCGGGCAAATAGTGTATGTCTGGGAACACTGCCTATCTAGTGCAGCTAAGAACTATTGTGCAGGGTTCGCAGCCAAGTGAAGTGGGCCACACGCCCCCATAAAGCCACTCGAGTATACAACATACCTCATAAAGATCAGCAGCAGGAAGAAGGTCGCCATCCACCATAACGACCTCTGCCTAGCAGTGGAACGTACCAGAGATGTGAGACCCTGGTGTGCCACGATGTCCAATGAAGAGGGCGAACAGACTCCGACAAGAACACCAACACTAACACCAGCCACATCACAAAGCGAAGAGAATGCCCTTCGATGACTCTTTTCTACTGTGATGCCTGGTATCACAACACCCATAAGGTACACAGGAGAAAGAGAGATGTACAACGAAGAAGCAACTACTCCGAGAAGCAGCAGTGGCCATGTACCCAACAACAAACCTGTAGACCTGACAGGGTCACCATGCAGCATCACGTTATTCCTACTAACACAGATGTCGCCGAGGGCGAGCTACTGGTGGCAACTGGGTGAGATCTCCCCACAGGACAGTTCTCTGGGTGGCAGTACCATATTGCCTGAAAGGGCAACACAAGCAGATGGCTTCACGTCAGAAGATGCTTGGCAGCAAAACAAAGAGGGGTAGTTCACCCAGGGGACTTAAAATCTCTCTGCTGCTCCAAGGGGCCTACCACCAGCACCACCCGGCATGCACAACTTGCGGTGGGGACACCCCCCACCATCTCATACTTTCAGCGATTTACCAACATCACAGGTGTCATAACTTTGTGTCAGCAGCAGCCAGTACACCATGCACGCTCAACTCTTACAATTGAGACTATGCTACAACATCAAGCCACCAACTACTTGTTGCATCTGACGGTGTGATGGGTCATTTGAGGTACTACCAGGTCAAGCAGTCGAAGTGGAGGGACCATTTGGAAAGAACCAGATTCCCATAAGTGTTCCTATGACAGCTTGCACCTCCGCAGTCATGTGTTGCACCTAAATGACACCAGGTAGTATGAACGACCACGTGTATGACAGTGCTTCGGATTGCAATTCGATGTTCACTGTGGCCCAAAGCCTCTGCACTGAATTAGGATCCTTACATATGCAGGAGTTCCCGCGTATCTCGACGAGTGAGAACGGATCGGAATTTTGTGCACATCTCAGACACTTGCGGCACAAGGTTGAGAGTTTGCCATTTGTAGTGTGAATGTCCAGGTACACACAGTTGTTAATGTGGTTTAGTTGGCACGAGGTGTCCATGACGTCTACTTCGCCGGAACACGTGTCTCTCGGCTTGAAGCAACACCCATGTAGCGCGGCCGCTAATGGTAGTTCCTGTGGTACAACACTATGTAGAGGGAGGGGTGGCGCAGGTGGCACACCTACCCTTAACAGGCCATGTGTCCAAGATGGTGATTGGCTGACGTCACGACCACATGCTCACGAAGATTACACATTCCTAGAGGGCTGACTTTCCACATTCTAGCTCCAATGGCGAATTGGTGCCAAATTCCTTTCTTGTTATTTTTGTTGAGTGCCCTTCGCATCCGTCCCTTGCAGATATTGCGTGGTAGTTTCAGGAAAAATCGCTAGTGGAGATACTGAGACTATTACAGTCATAGGAAAAAGAATTTTGTGAGCACATCTGATCTCATGTGGGGAATTAAGGTAATTTTAAAATGAAATTTAAGGGAAAAAATGAAGCATTTTTGGTGGAAAAGATATCCACACTAATGGGTCTTTTTAGAATAGCCACACAAGTTGAGAAAGCCATTTGATGTAGGAAAATGGATTGAAGTGAAGTTCATTGTTGCAAGAAAGCCGCACGTTGGGCACCATTTGATGTCTGGGAAGGTTTTAAGCTGGACCATCAAGGTGGAAAAGTTTTGTGAATTGATTTAATAAACACAAGGTCTACAAACATGGTGTGGTAATTTAAAGTATATTTCGGAGTAAATATAATTTTCGCTTTGTTTGGCAAAACAACATGCCATGTCACGGCTCGCCACGTCTGCCAACTTCACTTTGTTTCTGCCCCGCCATCGTATCAAAATATATTAAAATAAGTATTCAAACATTAAAATCTCTTTTAAGTTTTAAATTACAAATTTAAAAATCATTATTTTGCTGTAACAAGTATGAAATATGCTACAATTGAAAACATGTACAGTTATATCCATTAATAGTGAAGTGAAACTTACAGAGTGTGAAAGAGACAAAGACAGACAGAGAGCATCAAGCCTCGCTCTGCAGATAGCTTTCTCACTCGATATAACAACACCATACCGTTGTGGACTACTAACAATATTTTCCGCTTTTAATTTAAACTGTAAAAATGTGATCTGTTGTCATCGGGGATAACTAAATATTTAAATAATTTAACATGCACCGTTTAATTTACAAATAGTGTACCAAAAAAATTGGTTAAAATAATATTTTAACTGTGAACTGTTTCTTACCAGCTGTTACCAACACGTCGCTGCTCTCACTGTTGTTAATTCATATTTTAAAAGAAATAAATATTACATGTTATAGAAGATATTAAGGTAAAGTTTCATTTAATCAATAATACAGTACTTAGTTAACCATAGCATTATATAATTGTGGAATACATGTTACTGAAAAAACAGGTTGATATGTTTTGCTTAGAATGTTTTTTCAAAGGTTGATTTTCATAAGTCGCTTCCAATCAGGAATGGACTATAGGCAGAAAAGTAGTTCAATGTTGGGACACCGAGAATGGTTGTGCGCAGTCAGCAAGACCGGTCTACCCCATTACTGAAAATACTCCCCTTGAATCCTCACAATTTACATACTTGAGGGTACTTGTCGCCAGAAGTGACATCACCATGTGAATATCTAGTGATGTTCAAATTCCCAGTATAGTACACACAGGAAGTATACTTGTGGAGCATACTACATAATTACGTAACACGGCAGTCGCCATACTGTATTTCAGGTGTGAGAATTAATGTGAACGATTTGTGGTTATAAAGCTCGGAAGTTCTAAAAGTTAATGTCGTTCTGTTGTATGTGAAAATAATTGTCCGATTAATATCTTTGCTTTTAATTATGATTAAAATTTTGAGTGTTGTTTTAGATGTCTGCAGCATATTTACCGCAGCATATTTCCCAGGTGTATGCTTATACAAATAATATTACAATTTCAATTCGCATTTCCAAGATATTACAATCCCTATTGAGTTGTTGGCCTATTTATCTTACTTTTTATATCAATGAGTATATTGCCATGAATGGGTTTTGTAAGTAATTGTCAGGTCAATAAGTGTGCATAGAAATATGTCAAGAGTCTTCAGATCTCGAACAACCTCGACACTACTGGCACATGTGTCATGCTACTAGTCAGGTATCAAATACCTCTACTATAATTACCAACATAAACCTCACCATCGTTCAAAATATCTTGCATGCTCAACCGAGCATCAGACGACATGTATGTACAAAGTAATGCATTGGTGTGGTTTTAACGGGCACTTTGTAAAGTAAATAGTGTGTATTCCAAGAAATATTGATGAGCTAAATCTAATGCCAGTCCTACTTGCTTGGTCTGTTGCAGTGTAATTTAATGCAACTTCACTGATGGCATTTTGTATTGTCAACAATGAAAAAATACAGTACATATCGTGTTTCATTATTCCCAAAAATATATTTCAGGGAAAATGGTAAGATACAGCCTGGTAAACAAGGAAAAGTAAAGGAATTCCAAGATGAAAATGCAGTGGACACCCTGCAATACTTTCACATACATACAAATTCACAGTGAAGTACATGGAACTCTTGGCTTCATATTCTTTCATCAAGCTAATCCACAAAACATATGACAATGCTGTTGGTGGGTTTTTCGCAGGGTGCACCCACTGTCTTTGCCCTTCCATTCCGTTATAGTTCCAAGCCTCTCTCTTCTCAATATACCATTCCTTAAGGCTGGCTGACAATGACAAGTTTGGCCCTTATGTATGGCAGCTTGCTCCACCCGGCACTATCCCCTTCCCATCATCACATCCACTGACCCTACCTGAGGTGGGAACAAAATTGGAACATTATTATTGTAATCCACAAATATGTTTTGCCACAGATTAGCTACATAATGTAAAGTGATCTACCAATTTGTATGTGAACTGTGGAACATTGTTAAACTTGAGAATTGTTGGTGTACATTAACATATTCGTTGTTTTCAAGAAGTTATACAGCATGGCGTCGTGATGACTCGTAGTAAAATGCTTGAGACGTGGCATTGTAGGTTAAAGCAAAAGTCTGAAAAATATGTGTTTATATTCTGTCTTTTCTCATTGTAGTAGTGAACATTCTAAATATGAACAATTAGAGATTTTGATGCACATCCAATAATACCCAGGATTTTATTTCACATTAACCTAAAATGAGCACTGTAAAATATATATCAAAGTGGGCATCCATAAAACCGTTAAAGAGTCTTGTGTGACTTTTGAGAGGTAAAGTATTAGTTCCTAAAATACGATATTCTGGTGCCCCTTTGACAGCAAAGCCCCATTTCTGCAGCAACACACTTTCATAAGGGCTGATTTGTGTGATACCAAACTGGCAACTTGACCGCCATATAAGTAACGCAGTCATGCTTACAGAATAGCAATGCTATATAATTATATTTCTTGGATAAGTTATTAACCGTACAGTAACAAGTCATTACAAAATATGCCACTAGTACATATATTAATTTGTGGCTTTCTTAGTTGGCACCTAAAAGTATGTTTGAAGTATAGAAAAATTGCATTACCAATATTATGAAGAATTAAAACAATATAATAAACCCATTACATGCAGCAGTGAACTGGCGAAGTAAATTACATTCAAGTTTTAGGTATGAATATTAATGTGTGACTTTTGCCATTTTCTTTATTGACTACATGAAACAATAATAAATTTATTTCTAGGAACCCATAATTGAAATGTTAACACTTAAGTGTTACGGCCAAGGTGTTAATTTCATTAGCAACATAATGCTTGTATGCGAGATAGCTACAGGATTTGTTCTATAACATGAAAGCAAAGAATAAATAGGATGTTTCATGAATGGAGAAAATGTTAAGGGTGTAAGTAAGTAATAATATGTGCGTGTGTAACACATCTGCTGTACAAACATGACAATTGTTCGAAATCCAGCTTAATGTGCATTGCAGTGTGTGGCTGAATTTATTATGTTATACAAAGTTACAAAGCAACAAATTAAACATAACTTCATTAGTCAATCATATGCACCCACTATGCTCCTATTATTAGTTTATTTAAAGCCATGTTTCTGCACTGACCCTCGTCGTTATTTGTTTACTTTGTAAAAAATACCTCAGATGATGCAATGTATTCATAACGCAGTGCTTCAAATTTTCTGTTCTCACATCATATCTGATATATCCGCCAGAATGCGCGACCTGTCTAACAAAAGGCGATTGTATGTTCGAATAGTTAGAACAAGTACACAACTAGTACACATTACTGGTAATACGCAAATGTATATACTTCACAATTATACACTGAGAATTCAATCTACGACAACACTCATCCTCTCCTTGATCCGGAAGTTTGGGATATTCCACTCTGACTGCTATCCATAAATGTTTTTCTCCTGATTGTGTCCCAACCTATGATGAATCTCCTTGTTCTCATTCTGCGTCTGCACCTAACCTCAAGAGACAGCCTGCTAACTATACTGCAATCTTGACATCTGAAATCAGCAATGCAGAATATCGTCACTCCCTTCGGGATGGATGGACATCACCAGGACTAGATGGGATTACCTATTAGCATGCCTGGGAGTTTCCACAGGAAGGCCATCACCTGTTACTTAGTATCTTCAATGGTATATTACATCAGGTAATTCCTACTCAATGGCAGGAACACATCGTTTTGCCCATTCTCAAGACTGGTAAGGATGTAACATTACCAACATCCTACAGCCTATCATGTTGTCTTCTTGTGTAAACGAACTCTTTGAAAAGATTTTGAAGAAGAGGGTGGAATGGTGGCTGGAGACTAATCACCTCTTGCGCAGGGAACATTTTGGCTTTCGTAAAGGATGGACCTCTCTGGAAGCTGTTTCAGTATTGATCAAATGGGCTAAGGATACGTTTGCTAGCAAGAGTGTTTAATGTGCATGCTTTCTTGATATTCACTCTGCATTTGATGCAGTAAACACTCCTGTTCTTTTGCACAAATTAGATCAGATCGGGCAGCCACTGCGCCTTGTTCGCATCTTGAAGGCTCTCCTTCAAAATAAGATCACTTACCTTAAAACAGACACCTATATTACACCTGGAAGGCTGGAGTACCAAGGCACACCACAAGGTGGCATTCTTAGTCCTCTCTTGTACCTAATATACACTCAAGATCTTACCTTTCATCTTGGTGAATTTGTTCAACTTATTAGTTATGTTGTGGTGTTGTCTTGTTTAATTTGTCCTCCACTGTTGGTGATGTGGTATTAGTTATGAATGATGCCCTCCAACATCTTGGCGCCTGGCTTTGTACTCATTGTCTGACACCATCAGTTCACAAAACTAAGGCTATGCTGTTTACTAGAAAACATATTGATTGGTCACAAATCCATCTGCTTCTTTGCAATACGCCTTTAGAGGTGGTGACGACTACTTCTTATTTGGGCATCGTTCTTGACTCTGATCTTACTTGGGTGGATCAGGTAACTCATCTTACTGTGAAGATACAGTAAACTTTAAGTTGTTGAAAATGCTTGGACACTCTGCCTGGAGTGGTGATCCTCACTCACTGTTACTGTTTTATCAAACATTTATTTGGGCCAAGATGGATTATGGTAGTGTTTTAATGACTTCACTATGTGATACTACCCTCACAATCTTACAGCATTTACAAAATGCCTGTCTACGTTTATGGCTAAGGGCAATGCGGTCCACTCCCATTGGGGCACTTCATGTTGAGGCTAATATATCACCATATGGCCTACATAGAGGATGTTGGCTAACAAATTCTGGATCAAGGCAAATCATTTTCATGAATCTCCTCTCCGTACCATTATAAATTATATTGGTATTGATGTTCTTGGTTGTTTTTTTGAAATATCAACTGCTTTTCCCATGTGTGGAGCGCATTACCGCTTATATGGTGGACCTTTCTGTGCTTTTTTATACATGTAAGGTGGACCGCTTATTTACAGAACGCAAATGCTGCATGAGTCGTGGAGAAGACCATGCGCTATACCGGCAGTGTCTGAGCCAATATCCCAACTTTCTCCACATCTATACTGATGGATCGGAATTCCTGCATGCAGTTGTTTGTTCCTACTATATGCCTGCTTATATAAAGTCTGGTTTATTTAAGTTATCGTCTTCCGATTCTATATTGTATGCTGAAGCATATGCTATCTTAAAAGCACTGGAGTATTGCCGGACTATATCAGCCCAAAATCTCTGCATATTTACCTATTCTAACAGTGTTGTCACTGTTCTTGTCTCTCTCCACTGTCATTGTCAACCAGATGATATTATCTTACAGATTAAGCATTCTATCTATACTATTGAGATCACGGGTGCAATGGCTGTGATTGTTTGGCTTCCGAGTCATGTGTGTATACCCGCCAACGACATGGCTGATAAACTGGCAAAACTGTTTTCTGAGACAGAGATGCCGATTTCTGCTCCAACTTTGAATATGTTCACTACAATTGCCAAACGTCACCCTCGCAGTATTTGGGAAATCCAATGGCAAGAAAGTGAGGTTGCGCCTTCCTACAAGAATATCCAACCACACTTACAAATACAAACATGGTTTAGTGGCAAAGTGAGGAAAAAACTTTATTTCACTACGATTATCCGGCTGAGGCTAAATCATTGAAATTGTAATGTACATCTTCACAAGTTAAATCGGGCCGAATCACCTAATTGTCATTGCGGGGATGGTGCTCAGACTATTTGCCACATTCTATTTCGTTGTCGCCAAATGCAAGCTATCGATGAGTTATATGACTGTTTACATCACTGTGGAATCTCTCCGCCATTTGACAGAGAGTGTTTTAGTACCCTTATCAGATTAAAGTATATGACGCTCTATTTGCGTTTTTAGTGCGGAACAAATATAGTCTGTGAATGCTCAAAGAATTAGATTTTCATAAACTGTAGCTACTCTTTGCACAAAAAAACAAAAAAATTAAGCCAGATTATTGATCTGTCTGTACCAATACTCAGCTGAAGTTGTATATGAAGCATTATAAAATGGCGTGATCTTTTGTCTCTGCTTCGATTCGTATTATTATCGTGTGTTACGACGTCTCCCACGTCAGTGTTGTTCCAGTCTATTTAGAGGAAAGTTGTAAGTCTCGCTCCGGCACGGCATTTCTGTGAAGTGGGTAAAATGGCGTACCTAACTTATACGTCTCACCAGGTGAAATTGTTAAGTCTCATAATATAGTAACTGTCAGTGTTGTTCCGATTTTCTTAACTGACGGATGTCTGTGACCTACTTCGGCAAGAAACAGAGTTGTTTACAGCAAATTATTTTTTGGGTAATTTTCCTCCCTCTAATACGGGTAGAAAACTGTTTTCGATATGGCTATACAGGAAACAAAGGTCACAAAAGACAACTGAACTGAGAATTCATCAACTCCCTTTGTTTAGTTGATAATTGCGAGTATTCAGTCTGGAATCTACGGATAAAAATTATACTATAGAATTGTTTCTGAAATGCGTGAGAGTGAATTACACAACGGGCTGGAACAGTGATAATGAAGTTGGAGTAATCAGTCATGTGATGAAATGTCAATCAAGGTGAGCTGAAATAGTGAATAACTAAGGGCGTGTTTACACGTCTATATTGTTATGCGATAGTTCCTATCGCGAGAGCTACTCCCGCAGTACTATCGCCGCGTAAACTGTATGATTGTTATTGTCGACCTAGATAGCCGATAATAACTGTCGTCACAGAACATGCAACCATCGTATTGTCAACCGTGTTAATCTCTAACGTGATTGTGCGGGTCACAAATTTGTATATATGTATACATACATACATACACCCGCAATTTGGCTACCGCCCGGTGGCGAGCTCTCTCAACTCTCCTTCACTCAATCAACTCATTTTCCACTCCCTTCCTGAATTTACCAACCCCTCTCACAGATACCAATTCCTCCCTCAACACATTCCACTCCCTCACAGACCTCACAAGCATGGACTGCTTATCCCACTCCGTTCTCCACCACACCCTCTGAAGCTTCTCACTGTTGTTTCCTCTTCCTCTAAACACCCCCTTACTTAGCTTGCAGTGTAGCCCTCCCCATCCTCCCTTTTCATTCACCAGCCTGTACATCCTGACTAACCGTTCAACTTTCCTCCTATCCCTCGAGCTCCACCCAATTTCTTTCATCATCACTGACGGCCTATAGTTCACTTCTTCCTCATCATCCTGCCCCTACCTTCTCCACCTACCCTTCACCCATCTGGCTGCCTTTCTCTGCACCTTTTCCAGTTCTCGGACCTCCACCTACACGTACGAGTCGTATACTGCTGCAGCATATTCTAACATTGGCCGTACCATTGTGCCATACGCCTTCTCCTTCACCTCACAGCTGACTCCATTCAGCACCCTTCCCAGCATACCCAGAGCCCTTCTTCCTTTTGCAACCACCCTCTCTAGCTGTTTTTTTCCACCTGAGGTCTCCCTGCAGTACAATCCCTAGATACTTATATTCTGCTGCTTCTTCTCTCTCTCTCTTGTCCCTCCCATCTGTACATGTCCCCGCTTATCATCTTCTTCCTTGTGAACCTCACTACCTTAGTTTTTCTTACATTTATCTTCATTTAATTTTTTCTGGTCCACAACCATATCTTATCACTGTCCACCTGCAAAATTCCGCCCCCCTCTCCCATCTGAGCATATACTACACAATCATCTGCAAACAATCTGAATTTTCCTCTAATCCCCAAACCCATGTCATTTACCATTATGTTTAATAACAAAGGACCCAGTACGCTTCCCTGTGGTACCCCTGACATAACCTCCTCTTCCTCCGATATTGCCTCCCCCACTTTCACCCTCTGCCTTCACCCCCTGAGAAAGTCCCCTATCCATTCCACTACCCTCCTGTCTGGTATCAGCACCTCCACTTTCCTCATCAATGTTCCATGGGGTACCTTATTGAATGCCTTATCAAAATCTATGAAGCAGGCATCCACCTGCTTCCCCTCATCAACTACCTGCACCAGATCCTCTAATAGCCCAGCCAGCTGAGTCTCACATGAATATCTCCTCGTGAAACCATGCTGGGACTCCTCCAACCAATTCCTATTGTTCATAACCCTCACCACATACTGCACCACCAGCCTCTCCATTACTTTTCCTGTACTTGATGTGAGACTCACTGGTCTGTTGCTGCCAGGCCTCCCTCTATCCTCTCCCTGCTTGTGTATAGGTACCACCATAGCATCCTTCCAATCTTGTGGTAACTTACCCTCTCCTAAGGACTTTTTAAACAGCACCTCTATATATTTCGCCAACTCCTTGCCACCAAACTTTAGTGCTGCGTTTCCTATCCCATCTGGTCCCCCTGCTTTACTGTTCTCCAAACCCCTAATTACCTTTTCTATCCCCCACTGCCTCATCTTAAACTCACTATACTCCCCCCAAACCCTGCTTGTCCCTCTATTCCAACCCTCCTTTGCCTCAAACACTGACAAGTACTGTCCTTGCAGCATCGCCGATTTTTCTTGGTCATTTGTCGCATGCCTACCATCCCTTCCTGTTAGCAGAGGTATCCCTTCCTCTCCTCCCCTTAACTGCCTAACATACCTAAACAATTTCCCCCATTTCTTGCCTTTTCCTTCTTCCACAATGTTCCCCAGAAATACATTCTTTGCCTGTTTGAGCTTCCTTTCAAGCTCCCTACCCATTTGTTTCATCATTTCTTTAGATCTTATCATCCCTTCATTTCTCCACTTGGCATGTAATTTTCTGCACTTCTTCATTTTCAAAATCTCCTGTCCATAATATGGGGAATCTCCCCCAAAAAATTCAAATACTTTGTACTTCAGCGAGTTTTGAACCCGACTCAAAAAATTACCAGTCCACGACTCTAAACCATTCACCTACAACTCTCATTTGTTCATGACAGTAACATTGCAGAATTATTTGGATTCTGTTAATATCTGTTGCTGTTCTTACACTATGTGTCGGTATGACAGGACATATATTATATAGGTATGACACAACCGTATTGACAGTATATATATTGTATAATAAACCACGGGAACAATATATGTTTATTTTGTCATTAATATCTTGTCACATTATTTAACTGGCCCAGCAAATATCAGCCTCTTGACAAAAATATATAAATATAGGGCCTATAAATATATTTACACAAGTGTTGTTATGTCCCTTTTGAGGTTAACTATCATAGCATGTTTTGATTGTGTGTGTAAAACAGGACCTGTCTTGGCAGTGACTGTCACTCACTTTCGTGATAAGTAGCTGCTATCACCATGTAAACGTGCCCCTAGGTGTGTTGTACGACACGCGGATACGTATTGCGTAAGTGGACACACAACACAATATACAATTGCCGTGTCTGAAATTGCAAATTTCGGGAATTAGGGTTTAGGAATTTAGGGTGGGTGGTTTCGAACGTCATGTAACAGCGCTACATACAACAGAGGTGGACACTACAGGCTTATGGAATTTCAATGTTTATTTGTTTGTCACGCTATCAATAAATAATATAAAATAACTTTCTCCCAAGTATTTTCACTTAACCTCTTCCTAGCCGATATCATTCTTCTCTTTATTTCTTCGCTCCCTGTAACTAACATTCCATTTCAAGTAACAACTGATCACCTTTTTTTAAGCATTTTAAATACAACATACAAACTTTACTTTAAAATAACTCTATGTAGCTGGGACAAGTGCAGCTTGCTTCTGGACTGGTGGTGGCCATCTTGGGTGATGTGCGGGACTTTGTGCTCTATCATTCTTGTTGGGTGGTGGCCATATTGTCAGCCAGTAAGTGGTCGGCCATGTTATCAGCCAGTACATCGAATCTTCCTGCTCTTGTATTTGTCTCTGATGTCATCCATCCTGGTTCTCATTTCCCGTTCTTACATTCCATCGTTGAGGGTTTCCTCGGGTCCTCCCAAATTTTATTTATTTTACATTCCATATTTTTTTCTCTTCCTTCTCTTTCATTCCCGTAGGGGGGTTTTCTCCTTCCATCTCGTTTGTCGTTTGCTGGTGTCGGCCATCTTGTTTTGTAGTCGTGTGCTGGAGGTGGCTATCGTGTTTGAAATCCATCTTTGATTCCCACATCGGGCGCTAGAGTGTGTGCATGCTGTCATCTTTGATTCTCGCACTCACCACCAGAGTGAAATTCCACTGGTGACAGCTAGGAGCGCTGGTGTTCATTTTGTGTTCGCTTATTTATTTTAAGTGTGAACTCAAAAAAAATGCTGAAGTCGTGCGGTTTCGTTCCGGCGACGCTTGGGTCACCAGTCCGGTGTGCTAACCACAAGACTACCATTGTATGTAGACCAATAGGAGTTGAAATAAGACAGTTATGAGAGAGAGTGCGCACTTGCCGGACGAAGTAGAAATACTACCTCGCTCTTCAGCGTAATACTAATTAATATTTTTACTTAATGTAAATCCTCTCCCAAATAATAACCACCTAGTTTAATGTAAGTATAGGTAATGCCAAAGAAAACATGATCAGCTGTACATGATCTTTTATTTAAAAAAATGCATTGGTGGGTAGGTGCTTATTCTCACACACACACACACACGTTCATTTCAATCAGTTAGTGTTTATTCACTTAAGTACATTAATTGGTAAAAACATAGAAAAAATAATCTTATAGTGATTTCAGTCATTTACCACCGTAGTCGGTGAGCTCAGAGCTTTAGCCAAAAGTTGAACTTTAAGTCAAAACGAAGCCATTTTTCGAAGAGACAATTTCCAGACCTTCGAATGGCTTTTTCAATCTGGTATGTGTCGGGGAATCAAGTCGGTTGTATCTCTTCGGCATAAAATCCTCCTGTGAGCACTGTACTACAAGACAGTAAATACCAATGTTTCCACCACAGCGTGGGAAATAAAATGTAAACAAACAACAGCATACGATTTTACGGACCTATTTGGGGATTTCATGTGCTACTTCATGGTCTCGTAGCCATTTCGGACACGGCTATGCGCGTGCGGGCAATTATAACGTGAGGACTAAAGAAAGCTCGGCAACTCCCAACTCTTGCATGTCTGTGAATCCGTGTAACCAATAGGAATAGAGTATTTGGTGTGTTGATATTCAATTTCGTGGTCATTGTGATATTCACAGCAACAAGTGCTTCAATTTGCAGTGGTGCTTATTTTGGTTTTAATAAATAAGTGCACATGGTTAGACAGTAATATTTACATATTTCTAAACACTGTAAAAATATAGAAAATGAGATGTGTTTATTCTGAAACCTGTATCAGTAATTTGCAACAGTTGGGTATTTTTTATTTTGTAAGTTGTAAGACTGTATGTTTCTTCGTATTGTAGAACGGTTAAAATTCATTCCGAGTCGTCAGCTTGTTCCACTTGCGTTTCCGCATCTGTTTTATTACATATCTGTGCATGGTAATTCTTAAGAATAAGGGCTTTTCTGAAGGAAAAAATCTCGTAAAATGGTATAATTCCCCACCATTGCATTTCTAAATTGTATTGATAACATTATTAATTTAGGTATTGTTCAGTTCAATCTTTTTGCAACTAAACATGTTTCCATGAGACAATATTACATATAATACAAAGCTATCTTAAATTGCAAAACACACACTCACAGTATTTCTCAGTGCAAATAGCCTAACTTACACATGACAGTGATTTATGGGAAAACTGTAAGCTTCGCTGATGCGTGACACTTCGCGTCCCATTTACTCCCCTGCTGGTGTTGGAAGTCTGGCTCGGTGCATAATGTATGGCTTGTATAGTATTTTTGTAGTTTATTATATTTTCGTCAATAAATATTACAATATGGTATGTTTCACTCCTTTTACCCCACAATTTCCCTGATATTCATAACCCTCCCCGCTATAGTTTTTGGGGTTTCTATTGGTCAAATGTTAATGTACCCAGTAAATTAGTGTTCTGTGCAATTAGTGGAGTGGAATTAATACTATTTTCCAAGATTTTTTATCCAAAAAATTAGTTTAATTTAGTTAATACACACCGAATCACTCACCATTCATACGGCGTATATGAATACGCACACCACAACGTAGGTCGATTTGGCTACACTACACACACACAAATCACTGCACATGTATTATAATCTACCTTTTCCTTTGCTTTAATAGCATAGAAACACTCGTAATTTGACAGACTTATTGGATTTAACGCTTCAAACAACATGAATTGCAATAAAACACACGTTTAATCTCTCGTAAATCCGAAACCGCCAACAGGACACTAATCGACCTAACGTCTAGCAATTTCCGACAATCCACCTGATGTCAACCAACATGGACGTATTGCAAAAATAACATGGCATAAGACATTGCCTCGTATAAACACCATCTCTGAATGGGGCTCTGTATCATCTACAATATCTATATTTATTCTACTAGTAATACGTTTCATCCTCTCGTGAATATAGACCAGGTAAGCTTTGAGTAATTCACCAGTATTATATAATGTCCCGACACTGCTCCGTACCTGTGTTGTTTACCTGTACAACCTCAGCGCCACGCAATAAATATACCACGTAAGTTATGTTTTATGCATTAAATATTCATTGCAAACTGTATTCTTACATGTAAAACAGGTAAGCAACCCTATATAAATATATTCTAGATAAATTATACGAATTTTATAGCATAAACACAGCAATCTTCATCACCCTCCTCCATATCTCATTATATATTTTTTTTACAGAAAACTTCTTGAAGCTCCTCCAAAATACCTAGTAATTATGATTACCAATAATCATATCTAACATAGCCAGGTATTATTTTTCCTATTTTCGAATTACCAAGTTAAAACACACATCTTTATACATTCCCTTCAGGTGTAACCGGTTAAAACAATACTAACTACAGGGAATTTTATTCTGGTAAGTTAACCAAGTTGTGAATGTCATGTAAATGTTCAGATCTTGGAATTTATCCTACTACATATTTCCTATAGGAACTTCACTTTTATAAAAGGTTACAAGGATGGGTCAAGTGTACAAGTTAATTCCAGAGAATTGTTTATAAGTGTGACGTAGTTAATGACTTCAGGACATCACCAGTGTTGTTGAATATGGTGGTAGTTGCAACGAATAAAGAAGTAAGTTAGAATAGGAGAAATTTAGTTTTCATAAGTTGTACTTCTGAATCTTTATTTGTATCGTAGAATAGGATAAATATTATGAATAGCTAATGTGGTAAAAGGACAATATCGGACACTTAGGCGTTTTAACGTTGCCAACATGCGAGACACGCATTAACAGCACTCCTAGCAGCATGAACTGACAAATACCCGGGAACTTCATATTTACATGTCTCTGCATGCGCAATTTAAGTGCAGTTGTTGTCTCGTAGTGTTAAAATGTGTTGTTTTGCCGAATGTAACATAATAGTTGCTTTTCATATTACTATGCCGTATTTAATTTATGTTACTTGACACAGACTTATATGTTGCAAATTACAAAGGACAAACGTTAAGTAAGACAATGGAATGCTAAATGGTATTTCATTTGTCAGATACATAACTGACTGCATTTACTTAATTAATTCTTGGAATGGAACTGTCACCAAATTTAAATTTCTGCAAAAAAAATTGGGAATAAACATAACCAAAAATTTTTTTCGTAAGCAAAATCTTCACACTTATCTATGGTTTATTAATGCAAGATTAATTATAAATAGCTCTACTACAGTTAGTGATTTAACATTGTGGATTTTATTATCTCTATAAGCAGTAATATCTTATAGATATTTAATATTAACCTCGCAACAAAATAAGTTTGCTGAAATACTAACTCACTGCCTTTTGAAGCTGTTATAAAATTAGCAACAAAATAAATTATTCAAAAATTTATATTCCTACCATATGTGGTTTTTGTTCTGCTGTCTTCTTTCTTAGAAGGTATATTTAGGTTGGAAATACATTTTCATGAGAGAAACATTTTGGGGGAATAGTTTTTTTACGTGATAAAAATGTATACTGAATTATTGTTTATATGTAAATTCCTGAATTTACCACCAAGATAAATAAACACATTCAGCACCTTTCATTTTATTTCAAAGAGCATATTTGTGTCTACAAAATGTTGATAGGAGGCAGTGGCCCATCCGTCGGGCCTTCGAAAGTTAAAGTTTGAGATGCATTTGACGGATAGAGAAACGTTGCCCTGCGATTGGTCGAAGATCATGTGATCGCCTGACAGACAGGTGCAACGGATGGTTGCGAGTTCACCTTGACACGTATAGGATCAGTTTTGTCGTTCAGTTATGCCAGAAATACACTGCCTCCAGTGAAACACAGGCAGCTATGCTTAACCCATTGGCAGCTATGCTTCAACCATAAGTAACATACAGTTTAAACCTCAAGTCACTTCATAATTTGATTGGGACCAGTTATGAAATTTTGAGAGTTGTAACCAAAAATTGTACACAATGGACTATTCTGTTGTTTGGCAATATCTAGTGCCTTGTCATCACAACAAAATATAAATGATCTTTGTAGTACACAACAACTTGGGATTTGGGGAATTTTAATTGAATTGGACATACCACACGTAGGGAGACTGTGTTTAAAGTGGTACTATTTAGTACAATAGTAATTAGGGAGATTCCAGTTTTTTACTGTCCCTTTTGTGTATAACAATAAGCAATGTTAAGAATTCCAACTTTTCTTGAGTAGAAACTTAACGGGATTTTGCAGATAGCTATAATGATTATGTGCGGAATTTATAAATGTTATAAATTCTTTCTGCACTTTGTCTTTTTCTCTTGTGGTCTGTTTGATGAAATCTGTAATACTAGGATTATTTCTTTTTCTACATTTTACATACCCTACCAGTCCACATTTGTCAAATAACAGTGAATGGTTTTATTAAATAAGCATACTTTAGTTTTGATGTTTTTGGTTTGGGTCAATTCATCTCACTATTCTGTTGTAGCTCAGAAATAAAATGAAGTGGTAGAAGTTCTTGTAGCATTGGACCAGGTTTTTTTTTAGTAGGTAGTTACCAATTTTTCAGGAAGAATATAGGAGAGAGAAATGATGTGTGAAACTGACAGATTCATATTGCCCAACATCTACAACTTTTCCATCTATTTTTTTTGTCAATGATTATAAACATTTGACTCGTCAACATTATCCTCGTTTAGAGTGTTATAAATTGCTTGAAGCTGTGGAATTTTAACATTTGTTCAAATAATTGGTTACAGCACTTGTCTTTAGCATATAAACATTAAAGACGTCAGTACTTTGACATGTCAGTAACACTTGGATTACAGTTCCGTGTATTACATATATATCATACCTATGTCCTATAGATATCTCGCCTGATTTTGT